>LZPO01097183.1:0-19956 GCA_001675575.1 Neotoma lepida | reverse complement strand
GGTAAATTAAAATAATAAAAATAAATCTAAATATAATAACATTTTGAGATAATCCCTTAGTATTTTAAGTACTTTTAGTTTATTTATTATTTTGAATGTGTACTAGTTTGTGAATTTGACTACAGTTTAGGTAATCTGTACTTTTAAAGTAAGTGGGTATAAAAAGAGGCATTTGTATCAGTAAATCGTAAGTTAGCTAAAAACAATTGAAGCAAAGGCATCTGTAGGTTGTGACTTGATGCTTACCCACGAGGACTTGGCTGATGATATATCAGCAACATAATTTTTTGACAGCAATGTGGTACTGACATTTGTAACTTAATGTGTCCTTGTTTTGCTAGGAAGAACATGCTTTAGTAATGTTAGTTGGTGTTAGTAAATATGTTGAATTATTTGACGATCAGAATAATGGTACCTGAGTATGTATATCTTATTTGATGAATTGTTAATGTTTCTAAGAGCAAGTTTGCTTAAGGAAATTTATATTTACTCATGTATTAGAGTGAAGATAGCTTGTACTTAGTGAGTTATAATTTTACAGTTTTAATGATTATAAAATTAGCAAATACTAAATTTTATTTACTAGTCTGAAACAAGTAAGCTAAGGATTAAAAAAAACTTTGGGGATTAAATTGTTTTATATGGCAGGAATTGAATTTCAGTTACATAAAAGTTAGAAGTTGCTTTTGTTTTATTCCTTGGAATTGAATTATTTTAGTGGATAGCTAGGTCTTCTAGAACCAGTCAGTGCCTGTTGGAGAATGAATGGGGAGGGTTTTCTCAGCAGTCCTCCCCTTTAGTTTGCTCTGGAAGAAAGGGCTGCTTTATGTCAATTGTTGTTACTGGCGCCAGCTAGCTGGAACTGCAGGCTGGCTGTGCAGTGGCAGCAGATAATATGTGTCATGGACTTCCTCTTTGGAATGTGTGAGAATTCGGCCTTTGGGCTGATTGATAGAACAGAGTTGAAGCATTTGTGTTACAGTAATGACACCTCCAAAGTTGACAGTGAGCATGGGTATGAGAGCAGCTAGGAGCTTTTTAAACTGTAAGTTCTGCCCTTACAGACTGCCTGCTGATACCATTGGTGATAGGTGGGAGGTACTTAAGTGCCTGCAGTTGCTGCAGACCCACAGTTGACAGCATGGAAAAGCAGCACAAAGAATTTGGATTCTAGGCATTTTCACTGGAAACAGTCATTTTGAAGATAAACTCTTGTGTTCTGTGAGCATCACTGATAGATTGAATGACAGTTTTTGGCTTTGTGGTTAATGGATGTTTGCTGCACACACTGCACAACAGATGTGGAACACCGAAAGGAATTGTAGGATGTAGCCAACTATTGTAGTCCTGGTTGTTTGTTTTTGTTTTTTTATGAGTATGAATCAAATCAATTTAGACTCAAGGCTAACCTAGAAGTCTCAATAGATTTTACAGTTTACACTGGCTTAAATGAAGAGGAAATCTTTTTACATTATCAAGCTGCCCTCAGGTAAGAGATTCAGGTCACTCTTCTGTGCCACCTCTCTACCTCAGGTACTGTATGTGTNTCTTTGCCTTTAGGCAGATTTTTCTTGTTTTCAGCTCTAGTAATAACAGGATTGGTAGATTATTAGTGTTAATATTCAGGAGGTTTTTGAGAGACATATTTGGAGTTGTTCTTTTAAAGAAACGTCATTTCCATCCTTACAAAATTTCTTCACATTTGATTTGAAATGAACTAATAAATGAAGTGAGCTTCATGTGACTATTACTCATGTATATAATATATTCATACTACATATGCATCAGTCTTAGATCTTTCTTCATTATAGCCAGTTACCACGTCAGTTAAACCAACACCAACTGGTGTATGAAGAGAAAGGACATTCTCTTACCTTAATGCACTGTAATATTTTAGTGTATATTTAACAGTGTTCAGCATTATAGATCAGACTGCCTATGCGTTCACATTTGACTTACTGATGTGTTGAATAATAGGTGTTTATACAAAGATATAACAGGATCAAGTTTTTCATTCCATATTTGTAATCATTTCCAAATATTTCAATTTATCACANTTTTAACATGAGTTAATTAGGAATTCCGATACATCTAACACTTTATTTTGTAGGTTGGCTAGTGGTACACAGGCATTGTTACTCTTGTGTTGTATACCTGAAATACTACATCCCACTGAAATAAAAATAAGTATATATAGTAGAGGCTTTCTATAATTACTATAAAGATAGAAAGGTATATGTTTGTGGAGAAATGCACATGTGTGTTTATTAATGTCATGGCCAGAGATTCGATATTTAAATTGATGTCATTATGTTTGGAGGACAGGTATAAGTAAGATAAAGTGCAAGAAGTGATGTCAGCTAAGGGAAATAGAGGAAAAAATGCTACAGTAGGCCATTCTCTTCTTCCTCTCTAGAAGATAAACACTAGGCTTTCCCTGCAGCTTTAGAATGTTCGTAGGTGGGGTTTCCAGTTCTCTAGCAAGGTAACTGGTCATTATTACTACATGGTTATGTATTGAAAGAGCTAGCTATGATAGAGTGTAGCCAGGTTTCACAGGTGGACTGTTAACTCTTGCCTTTTGACAGTTTTGCTCATTAATATTGTTCAATGTATAAGTCTTTGTAAAGTACAGAAATTTATGTTTTCATATATGTTGTAACTCAGTCACTATGATTACAATGATAATAGAAAGCAATTTTTAGTAATTTTGAGGTTAGATGGGAAGAAGGTCATAATTTTATTGGTGTAGGGGACGAAGACATCTGAAACATTTAGGAAATGTTCTCATGTATTTTGAACCATTGTATTTTAGGAAAATGTTGGACTGGGAAGGTAGTTAATGGACTGGTATTTATATATAGGAAAAGAAGAGAGTTACTGAACTCAGAGTTTCAAGCCAGCTACAGAATCAATCAGTTCTAAGGCAGCCTGGGCTACAGAGTGAGTCCCTGAATGAAAAAAAGCCAAACAAAAACCAAGCAAAATTTGAGGGATAAAAGTATGAGTTTTGTTTCTGTTTCCTCTTAGACAATAAAATTATTTAGTACACTGTAGAACCGCAGATCTTGGAAATGAACTGAGCCACATTGGAGTAGTTGGAACATTGCTCTCTGCACAGGAACTTAATTTCCTGGCAGGGAATCCTTTTGTGTCTGTGTCAGCATTCTAATGGCCAATAGGGTTAGAAAGCAGTTCCACTTTAGTCCCTTATTATCAGGCATGCCACAGATGAATGGGTTTTGAAACAAAGTTGGCTTTTGCCATATCTCTGCCCCATGTCTCTGTATTCCTGAAGCCATTAAAATACCCTGTATTTTCTAGGNTAAATAGTCCTTATTTTCCACTACTTTTCCTCATACAACATGTTGTTCCAGATCATTCTTAAGGATGGGCATCCTGATTTTTATTTTATAGGTATTAAAAGACTATCTTTGATGCTTAGACAAACCTACTACCCTAAAAATGTAACCCCTTCTCCTTGACTTCCTATTTCTGTTCTGTGGTCTAACTTTGTTTTTGGTAGCCATTTTGTGCTGTTGAAGATTTTGTTTGTTTGTTTGTTTAGGTTTTTTGAGACAGGGTTTTTCTCTGTGTAGCCTTGGCTGCCCTGGAACTCACTCTGTAGACCAGGCTGGCCTGGAACTCACAGAGATCCACCTGCCTCTGCCTCCCAAGTGCTGGGATTAAAGGAGTGAACCACCACCGCCCAGCTATTTATTTTATTTTATTATTATTTTTCTTAATGTTTATTTATTTATTTATTTTGTGTGTGTGTGTAGAGGCGAGAGGATGACTTTTCAGAGTCAGTGTTTTCCTTTCACTTTCATGCATGTGGGTTTTGGGGATTGAGGTCAGGTCATGAGATCTGAAAAGCCTTTGCCCACTAAGATGTCTTGCCAGCCAGAGTTTATAATCAGTTAAAGCTGTTCAGTCTTTTCTGGTGTCCATTGATGATCTATAATTTACTTGAATATTTGAGACAAACAGGTTTTCTTAATATTTGTGTCTTTCACATTTCTATTATTTTTATGCTTTCTCTGATAATCTTGTTGCTAAATTTCCCTCTTTTATCTTTTCATTATTTGACAGTTGGGTTTGAGTTTCTTTGATGGTTTCTGCTTTTGTTGTATTGAATTGGCAGTATACCTTTCTAGCTTTATTAGTGTTTTTTGGTAAGTACAATTAAATGCACTAACATTTTTGAATTAGTGCAATTAAGACTATCCTTTTTTTTTTTCCCTCAAAGAAACTGACCTTGTCAACTAGTGACATAGGGTCTTTTATAAGCCCACAGACACATACATTCATTCATTCACTTATTTATTTATTCAGAGACCAGATCTCTACACAGCCCTGGCTGTCCTGGAACTCCCTCTGTAGAACAGGCTGCTCTTGAACTCAGAGATCCACCTGCCTCTGCCTTCTGAGTGCCCAAGAATATCAAGTTTTTTAAGACTAGTTTAGTAGAATTACTTACGATGTATTCTGTTAGTGCTTTGCTGTTATTTTTTTTTTTTTACAAATTGCCTCCTTAATCTGAGTTTTTTTTTTTTAATTTATAGAGATAATCTTCCTCTTATTCTGCTGGCATATATAATTTTATTATGCCTGGNTTTTTTTGTTATTGAATTTATGAAAATTTTATTACCACATGTGAGGTCACTATATTTGTTGGGTATATTTGTAAGAATTTTAATTTTGGCTGCATTGATATAGGATTCTATGTATTGCCCTAGCATTCTAGGTTGTTAATAGAAAGACTCACTATTTATTTCATTGCATCTGTAGATTTTAGGAGGAAGTGTGTGTATCCCTGCTTGGGGATGTATTGTTCCCTCCTGAACTTCTGAGCCCTGTTTTTCTTTGGTGATTTGAAGTACATTATTTAGTTGTCTGACATGCGCATGTGCAGGCTTGCACCTTCTCTCGTTAGGGTGAATCTCTTGGCTGCTTTACTTGATTTTCACTTTGAAATCTTTGAAAATATGTTATACACAGTATACTTATATGTTCCTCTAATTTTGGCTCAGCATTTGGCTAGCATGTAATTTTTTTTATCCCTAATTTTCATAGCTTTTATATGGCTTTATTATAAGATATATCTCAGGTGGAATACCTATATGATGATTTTTTTTTAAATGCTTTTAATAACTTGAAATTCAGCTCTGTGTGTGTCCTTTTTTTCTCCCGAATGATATTTTCTTTCCTGCTGGCTTCTTTATCTCTTCTGCATAGTTTGTCNCCCACTCCCTGAACTTTGGGATTTAATTGTAGTTCTGAATATTTATTTCAGAAATGAATCTGCAATTATTTCATCTTGCCTCTGAGCTAATATGTTGTTTGAAATATTGCAGTTTCCTTTATCTGATTTTGTTCTTAGATTTTTTTTGCCATTTTGTGCTTGTAATATATCTTGATATAATTATTTTAACAAGGACCCAATTCTTTCAGTCTTTGCTTAGAAGTAGCATCCTTATTTCTTTATCCTTGTTAATTGCTAGTTTAGGCTGTTACCAGGAAAAACAAACAAACAAAAAACCCTTTCCCCTTGAACTTTGAGAGTGGTGTTTTCTTTTAGTGTTTACTGTTGCTGATGACAAGTCCAATGTCAGTTTAATTGTTACTTCAAACTTTTTGAAGTTCTTAGCCTTCCCTTACTGGGCTTATGAAATCTTTCATGATTTGCTGAGTATCAACATTTTATTTTGCTTGTTTTGATTTTCAGTATTCAATAGTCCTTAATTTATTCAGCTCTGAACGTTTTTCTTGTTTTATTTTTCTTCCTGACTTTTTTCTGGACCCTGCCCCCCCCCCAAATACTCTAGAGTGAAAATGACTTCTGAGTATGCATTCCATATTTACTAGCCTGAATATTTGTCCCTTGTGAAACATTTGGGTGCTGATTAACCAGATCATTTTACTTGTATCCACTTGGCACTCATTTTTAATTTCTAAGATCAACTTTCTTTTAAAATATTTGTATTTACTAGTTTTAATTATGTTTGTTATGTGTCTGTGTCTCCTCTGTTCATGAGAGCTGCGAAANTGATGCGAAAGGCTGTGTCCACCTGAGTAGAGGTACCTGTGGAGATGAGAGGCATCGAGTCCTCAGGGAGCTGGTGTTTCATGCAGTTGTGAGCTGGCAACCAGTCTCAGATCCTCTGAAAGAATAGTGTGCACTCTTAACTGTGAGCCATTCCTAGGGCCTAACTTTGTGTGTACTCTTTTTTTTTAATTATTTAATGTGTGTGTGTGTGTGTGTGTGTGTGTGTGTGTGTGTGTGTGTGTGTGTGTGTGTCTGCATGTGTGTGCAGTGCCCATAGAGGTCCAGAAAAATGTTTTTGGGTTCCCTTGAACTGCAATTACAAAGTTGTTAGTCACCATGTGGGTGATTGGAATTGAACCCAGGTCCTCTGGAAGAACAGCCAGTGCTCTTAACAACTGAGCCATCTCTCTAGACCCTTCCTTCATTTGCATTCTTCATTGTACTCTTTATTTATTTATTAATTTTTTGTATGTTTTTTGCAATGTGTCTATGTAGTCTGGAGGTCGATGTTGGACATCTTCCTTGATCATGTTTGACTTTATTTTTTGAGACAGTCTCTTGTTTAGCCTGAATCTTACCAGTTTCCCTAGACTGACTGGCCAGTGAGCTTTGGGGTCCCTCCCTTTGGGGGCCTCCCCAGCACTAGTATTATAGATGCTTGCTGCTGTGCCTGGCTTTTTATGCAGAGGATGCATGCTTGGAGGGGAAGAACTTTCCCAACTGTGCCATCTCCTGAGCCCCTTTCTCCTCTGTTCATGAGAGGTGCAAAGTGATGCTACTGTGCCCTGTTAACTTGTCTTGTGAATGGTGGCCTGCTAGTCTTAGCATAGTACTNACCTAACTACAGTCACTTCAGTCACATCACTTACCCCTCTATATACTTAGTACCATCGTGGAAGACAGTAAGTGCAATAGGATTAGCTGGTCAGATACAGATGATTCAGTGTGTTTTCAGCTGAAGATTCAAAGAGGTGTATCTGGTCTAAGTGAAAGTATGTTTATGTTCCCTTGTCTCTTCTCAAGTGAGCTGCTTTCACAGGTTTGGCATTTATCGTTCTAGATTTTTGTTATTCTTGGATGACTGTGTGTGTGTGTGTGTGTGTGTGTGTGTGTGTGTAGTGTTATAACAACAACAGGAAAATATTGACTGCTTACTATATCAGATATTTGTGCAAAGACTTTATTACAGTATCAACATCACACAGGATGCAGACACAAAGAAAGGAACATGGCTTAAACAGGCAGCGGAGCCAGTCAGGAAGGGACAGTGCCAATATTCACAGGCCAGTCTGGCCTAGGGGTAGTGTGGTAAATTACTGATTCTGCGGTGCATTTAAAAAAAAAAATTCACTTTAAGTACATTGGTATGAAGGTTTCAGATGACCTAAATCTGGAGGTACAGCCAGTTTTGAGCTGCCATGTGGGTGCTGGGAATTGAACCTGGGTCCTCTGGAAGAGCAGCCGGTGCTCTTAACCATTGAGCCATCTATCCAGCCCCTTGCAGTACATATTTTGACACAACTTTTCAGAGGTTTCATCACGCCTTTAAAAATATCAACTACATTCTTTTAAACTGTCTAATGTTAGTTTGGATGTTCCATTATTTTTGAAAACTATTTTTTTAGTGATTCACCCTCCCCTGTTTTGCTATTTACAGTGTAGCTGTGTATTCTGTTATGTTCCTCTTTTAAACAGTTGGGCATGTCCTGAGATAGAGAAACCAGAGCACCTGAGATAAGGGTGTGAGGGTTAATGCCTATTTGCCCTCGTAAATGATCCTGATTAATNCTTCTAACAGTGTGGGACATAACTCCTAGGTATTAATGCTAATCAGAAGTAGTTTGCAGTAGTAAAATTGATATATTTTCATATTTGAATCTTATATTTATGTTTATTTTTCTGAATCATTTGTAGCCATTCCCTTTTTCCAAGTGGTCCTCAAGAATTTGTGTTTAATTTTCAATTCTATACCATTGGATTATCCATTGTTTTCCATATAACCTGTTTGGTATTATACTCATANCTAATTTGGTTATTCTTAATCATTTATTTAAGAAGCTGTGTCTTTATTTATGTTTTGGACAATTATTCTATTGCACTGTTATTTTTAAACTATAATTATTACTTTGGCATAAACTTTTTTATCTGATGGGAAAACTTATCTTTAATTCTTAAAATTTCCCCAATTTTTATAAAGCACTTTNTTGTTTTTCATATTAATCTTAAAACTTCTGTTTTGATATAAAAATTATGTAGGTGAAGCTTTGACTAGAATTTCTTTTGATAGGTTTTATTTTTTGGAAGATTGATGTATTTTTCTACATTGAGTCATGTCTTGGATAGTTCTAATATTTCACATTTTGAAATCCATGTAAATGATTTTTAGGTACCTTTTCCTTGATGTTTTGAAAGGATGTTTTTATTACTGTGTCTTCAGGTACTTGAGCTCTTACTGATGGGTTAGGGTTTCTACAGTAGTGACTATAGCAGCATCACACTGTCTCTGCTGGTTCANGTAGAAAGATTTCTGACTGAAATGACCCTTGTTTGCTTAAGGAGTGATCTTGACATTGCTAAGTTTTCTTCTTATCAGTGTTAATTTTTATAAATGAATGAATTTTGAAATAANGCTTTCTCAGTTTTATTAAGAAATGGCAGCTGTGGTTTGTAATTGTTTTGGATTGTTATTACATTTCCTAAACTTAAATTGTTACAGTGTTAAAATAGCGTGGTTTAGNGTGGGAGCATTATCCTTTNGTTGTTAGCCAGACATATAGAGATGAGAAATTTGAGGGAATGTAGTTGGTTTTCGCCAGTCCTTAAAGCTCTGATGTAATCGTAGTCCCATACATTGTTCTCGCGAGTGTGCTCACAGGCTACCGAGCTGGTGCAGTTGCTTTGTTCACTAGAAGAGGAGCTTCAGAATTGTAAAGCCTTCTGAGGATTGTAAGTTTTCAGAAATACCCGANTATGGTGCTAGGTGCTTGGCTTGTTGTAGATTTTACTGTATATTGTTGGGAGATGTTTTTCTCCCCCTTCTCTATTTCTCCTCATTTCTTCACCTCCTCCTCTTCCCTTTCTGTCTCTTTCTGTTCCTCTTTCNTTTTCTCTTCCTCCTCGTCTGCTTTTTTAAATTCTGGAGGCTCTAGGCTCAGTTAAATCCTTTAATGTGGCAGACAGCCAGATTTCCAATAGGCCCAAACCGAGCATGCTGCTGTTGCTTAGCAACTACTTGTGAAGTCTTTGTCTATGACTGAATTATAAATAGGGTTATGAGCAGAAGTGCAATTTAAAATGGGATTGGGAAGAAAGTCATACTCTTTCTGAATTTGAGAATTTAAAGAATTTTTTTAAATGTAGTCTTTAGAAATCTGGCTTATAATGCTTATCAGGAAGACAGTAAAGAAAGACTTTATAAGTTCATGTCTGTAGTTAAAACATTTAAAGTCTTTTTTTCTAAAGATTTTATTTTTATTTGTGTGTGTGCACGCGCACTCAAGTGTGTGTTTGTGTATGCTTGTGGGTGTTTTTGGAGCCTAAAATAGGGCTTTGGATCCTATGGAGCTAGAGTTAACAGCAGTTAGGAGCTGAGAGATGTAGGTGCTGGGAACCAAAATCCAGTCCTTTGCAAGAACCAACAGGCCATCTCTCCAATCCCCTAAAGTCTATTCTCTTAAAAGATGAAGGAGATCTGTTTTGTAATTGTCCGTGTGGGTGGTGTCAGAAGCTAGTATAGACCATTGGAGCATCTGAAGCTGGAGTTACAAATACTACTCTGAGTTGCCTGATGTGGGTGCTGGGAAACGAACTTGGGTCCTCTGAACAGTCGCAAGAGCTCTTAACTGCTGAGCTCTCTCCAGCTTCCAAAGTCTTTTGATAGTTTCAATTAAATACTGTAATAAAGACATGAGAGCTAGAGTACTACTCCTAAATTTGGTGGTCATGTGTGTAGAAAAAGACTCGTATTGTATTACGAACTACCTTATTTCATATACACACACAGAATATATAATCCATTTATAATAACACTTCCTGTTACACTATATTCTTTATTTATAGTGTCTTTAAAAACGTGTTCAGTAGCCAGGCAGTGGGGGTGCATGTGTTTAATCCCAGCTCTCGGCAGGTGGATCTCTGAGGCCAGCCTGGTCTACAGAGCNAGTTCCAGGACAACCAGGGCTGCTACACAGAGAAACCCTGTCCCAAACAACCAAACCAAACAAAACCAAACAAAAAAACAAAAGTGTTCAATAATAATATATCTAATGGAGCCAGCTGTAGTGGTGTGTACTTGTACTCCTGTACTGGGAGATGGAGGCAGGAAGACCCGTGAATTCAAGGTCATCCTCTCTACTAGTTCAACCTATATATATTGCTCAGCTTTTAAGGAATATTTGCCAGCAACAAGCAGATTATATTCTTACACTTTTTGCTGGGAAAATCTTAAAATGGGAAGGTAATTTTTGTTGTTCTATTGTATGNTCACTAGAGAGCTTACTGTATAAGAGTGTACTTCTTTTGGAGCAGTCTAACAGAGTCAAGATGTGGCTTACAGATNGAATGGCTACACGAGTTGTGTGTGCTAGGAGAATCCTCACAGGTGTACAAGGAAGGATGATCAGTGTGCTGTGCTGGAGAAGAGGAGACAGTGGCAAAGAGGCCTTTGTGGTTTCTCCCAGAACCTGGATCAGGATATTGGCTCTGTGATGCCCCTAGACCTCTGTCCACAGAGGCTGGCTGAGGAACACCTGGTTCTCAGCTGGCACTTCAGATCAGTGAGGCTTTAGAGGGGGGAGTGGTTTATGATCCGAGCTGACCTTGGAGCTGTAGGNGCCTTTCTTTCCAGGTGTTAGTTGTTCTATTGGTTGGTTTAAGGTACTTTGACTATGCAGTTCCTCACAAATGCGAATTGATACTGTTTGGCTATTTTGAATAATGCTTGAGATTCCATGCTTTCTTGTTTTTTCAAAGTAAAAGTGATCACATATAAGTAAAAAAAAAATGTACCAAACAAGTTTAACTACTCTAAATACAGTGAAAGAAAATAGAAATATTAAGGCTTGTATTTAAAATCATATTAATGATCTAGATTTATGAAAGAAATTTATGAATAGTGCCTTGTTGACAAAATTAGATCACGAGTGAGGAAAAACCCAGTAATTAGTTGTAATTCACAGGTTAATTCATAGTGTTTGCTTTTGTGATGAAGATAATAGTGTAGATACAATATTCAAGATTTTATTTTAATCCTTTTTATTAAGATATAAGATATTAAGATATAAGTATAGTTAGATTTTGGATATCCAACAAATAAAAATATAACATTAAGAAAAATAGCTTTATTTGCATTTTATGTAAACTGTTTAAAATAAGAGTAATTATATGCTAGATGAAACTCCATTTTAANATTTAGCCATTGTGTTATTAGAAGGTGGATTTAACCTTTATTGTCTGTTTACTGGAGCTTTTACTATTTAAAATGGTCTGTGTTTGATCCCCATCACACAAGAACAAAATCAGAAATAAACAAAAAAGAAAGACACAGAAGACAGGTTCTTGTTTTGCCAGCCTTTGATTTCAGCAGCTATAACTTGAGTTAAATAAAATGAAGCTCAGGTGATCGCTTGGCTTTCTGTTTTGTCTTACTTTGCCTTTTCTTTCTTCCTATTTTAGAATTTTCTTCATTGTCTTTTGTGCCCTCCCACCCCCATACTAGGGTTCAAACATACATGCTTGGTGAGCCCGCTTTATTCTGAGCCAAGTCCCTTGCCTTTCTATTCTTCTTTCATAGATGTTACATTAGACTGCAAATTGTCNCCTTTAGGAATGAGAATTCTCTCTGGAGTAAATTTGTAATATACAGAGAAAAAGGCACATACATGCTAAGAACCACTAGGTTGCAAGGTCAGAGTGAAGAAATGTGTCTCACATCTGGACAACAGAAGAAATTTTAAACATTGTGGGTTTTAACATCTCCATCCTATTGAAAAATCAAATAGAAATTTTGTACAGATTATTTATGTTCAGATATATTTTGTTTGACATGAACAGTAAGATAAAATTTCCCCTCAATGCTAGTAATAGCTTTATTGAGAAAATAATTATTGATGTCTAGTGTGTATAAGATACACTATCATTAGAAGTTAATGTTTAAAAAAATGGGTAAGGCAAATCCTTACCTTATTTAGAGGTCTGCTTTTATTTGGTTGTTTCTATTTGTACACAACAAACAGGCTTACGAAAATCAATAAATCACGTTCTCAAATAATTGCATAAAAAGTGCTAGAAAAATGCAGTGTTATCCAGATGTTAAGATTTTGTTTTTGAAAGACTAGAATTTATTAGAACTGATTCAAGTGCTTCATTGTTCTCCTGGAAAAAGGAAAAGAAAATGTGAGTGCACACAAAAGCACACATGTACATAAATAAAATAATACAGACAATGGAATGTTACTTGGCAGTGATCCATTTATTTAATGTAGCATTCATTTTTCTGTACAGGATCTAATAAGAAAAGGTGTCAGATTAATGTTAGGTGTTAAAATGCAAGACACTATCTTCAAGAAAATAAGGTATTTCAGCTAGTAATTTTTGCTCCTAGGTTCACATCTGTTCTAGGAGTCATACTTGCATAGTGTTTCTATTTTTAGGCTGTTGCCAGGTGGATTTAAATTTTCTCCTCCTATGGTTGCCCAAGTTCTAACTTCCTGATTGGTTCCATGGCCCTGCTTTCATTAGCCAACCACAGTGACTATGCAAATTGTATTTCAGTTTCTGTTTCTGTCAAAGAACTGATAGAATGACTGCAAGGGGCTCCTTTGGGGTATGTTTATTATTTCAAAGAGGGTTTTCATCATTACGTAGTAATAGTGTAGATTTCTCTTAAAGGGGTATTTTATGCAAGCTTCTTTAAGGCTAAAAAATGCCTCTTGTCAGGTTTGATTCTAATGGTGTTCTACTTTGACGCTTAGACATTGTGTAAGTGGTACATTTTATTACTTACATGTAAGTATGTGAGCATGCTAGCTTAGTAGCTGCTAGAATGTTCTAGATTACTACCTTTGCTATCTAAAAGAACAGATTTTTATCTAATCATTACTACAGGTGTCAGTTTTATGTATGTAGCATATTATTCTTTAGTCAGTATTTATTATATATCATATATATATAATATAGTATGTGTTCATTAAGGACACTCCCATTTTTCATTATTTTGTGAATGGCTTCAGAAGCACATCATGGCATTGACATATTTAATATGTTTTCTGATACCAAAGTTTTGGATTTATAGAATGTGCCTTATACTAAAAATCTTATACTAGAGATATGATGATATATGCTCAAGTGCTTCATTAAACAATATAAAAGTAAGTATTAGAATTGAATATGTTTATTTTTAAAATGATGCATTTAAAATAGTGGCAGAATAGTAAATAGTAACATGATACTTATGAATACAGGTAAGAGGTAATAAAACCACAGGAAGTTAAGTAAATGTATCTCATGAAATTTGCCAGGTTTAGTTACATGTAAGGTTTTGATTAAGCTCAGAAAACATTTGTTTCATTTCAGACTTTCTGGTTGTCCTGGTAAAAGACAGTTTAATTGCATTTTCNATGAGTAAGACTGTTCGACCTTAATCCTCAGTGCTCCTTGCTTTGTTTTAGAGTGGGTTTAATGCAAAGCACTGTTGTCTTTTGAGATAAACATGCTATAGAATCTTGTCCTATTTTGNAGAAGGAAAGGGAGGAACAGGTTAGTTGAGTATGTAGTGTTGGTCCTATTTTACATGTGCTACCTTTCTCAGAAGCAAAAATCACAGTGAATTCTTAAAGGATGAACTAACAGTTTCTTTGTAGAGTTATTTTTTTATTTATTTAATACATGTGTTTTGCCTACATATATATCTGTGCACTCCACATGTGCTTGGTGCCCAGGGAGACCAGAAGAGTTTGTTACAGAAAATGTGCATCAGCACAGTGGTGGGTGCTGGGAATTGATCCTGGTCCTTTGAAAGAGTAACCAATATTCTTAGCTACTGAGCTGTCTCTCTGGCACTGTTTTTGTTTTCTTTTTTTAAATGTTAAAAGTATGATCCAATAAAAGGGATTAAGCTAAAGTTACAGAAAGATAATGTATTTTAAACAACAAAATATCATGTTTTTAAGATAAAATGTTAAAATTTTGATTTAATATATACTCACTTGGATTGGGTAAGGTCAAAGTGATAGGTTATTGTATTGTCAGACTGACTGGTGTGACTAATGGGCAGTCAACAGTGAGAAGGGTTGTTAGTATTTATTGTATAACACTGATTTTCTTTATGGTCCTGTTTTCATCAATAAATACAGCAAGTTCTCAAGCAGTGTAAGATTCAGTGCTCTCAACTGAGAAATGAAGTTTTGTTTAGTTTATATTATGTATTTATTTTATTTGGTGTGTGGTTGTGGGTTCGTGTGTGCCTTGCCACATGAATGGAGGTCAGAGGACAACTTGTGGCAATTGTTCTCTCCCTCCACTCTGGGTCCCAGGGCCCAATTCAGGTCATCAAGATCAGTGGCAAGCACCTTCCCTGGTGAGTTACTTTGATGTCCCCTGTTTTGGTTTTTGTTTTGAGACATCTCTTTTTGTAGCCCTGTTTCTCTTGGAACCCTGCATAGCCCAGGCTGTCTTGGAATTCACAGGGCCTCACCTGTCTGACTCCTGAGTGTTGGGATTAAAGGTGTGTGCTACCACACCGCCCGACTTGATTTTTCTTTTTTTGGAGACAGTCTCTCANCATCTTTCCTCCTCTGTCTAGTGCTGTGATTACAGGCTGGCCCCATTACATCCAGGTTAGAAATGAGCTGCCCATCTAAGGGCAACAGATTCTTACTGGCAAATAGATTAGAAATCATGGGTCATGGATAAAGTGGTATCTAGGAGTCAGTCATTAGTAGTCAGGCCTGTTGAGTTGATTTTCTTAAGCTGTCTAAGGAAAAAAATTGAAGAAAACATATTTTCAGGGGCTGGAGAGATGGCTCAGTGCACTTGTTGCTCTTCCAGAGGTACATACAGAGTTCAGTTCCCAGGAGCCTGTAACTCAAGCTCCAGGGCATCTGATGCCCTCTTCTGGCCTCTGACAGCACCTGCACACTTGTAGCAAACACACGGCACAAACACATACACATATATAAAAAACGAAAATAAATCCTACAAAAGCCATGATTTTTCTGCATCTGATTATTTGGAAAAGTATTAATAATGTTCTTAACAGCCTGGGCATGATTGAAGTGTTTTTTCACAGATGAGTGCTGCATTTACATGATTTTGCTTCATGTTCTAAGTTTTTGTGTGAATTTTATTTTTATGTATTCTTTATTAGATCATATTAGTTTGAATTAGCATGGTGATTCTATATGTGGTTTGAATCAGTAATTTATAGCTGTTTTTAGAAGACAGTACATACTGTCTAGACCCTAGTTTAAGTAAAATGGGGAAAAAACACTCAAAAACCAAGCAGCACTGTAGATACCTGTTATTCAAGTAAAACATTTGAGGTTATAGGTGCAATAGGTTTCAATTTTATTGTTTCTCTTGACTTCACAGTGCCTGTAATTCTTTGTAGAACACTTGCCCGCATCTGCTTGCCTTGTTGCTGGGTAAGGTTTGGGATACTTTCCTCTGATTGGCTTTAGGCAGCTCAGGCTTTGAGCCAATCAGAGAGTGAATTTCAGTTCCCTCACAGGACTGAAGCACTGAAACAGATGTTGATTTATTTCTCTTATGGGGAGATTATATAAACTACAATTATGGCTGCAGCAAGCACCCTCTGGGGTATGTTAGAAAAATTGCAAGATCTATCTGTAATGAAGGGGAAAACTGATGATTAGTTTAAAATTAGTTGACTAGGAAAAGCTAATAGATAGTGAATTTGAGGGAAAAAGAAACTCTGATCACAGATTTTTTTTTAATATTTAATAAAATACCCTGTAGAATTACTTTATAATCCACACATTTTATTGCTTGAAAAGCAGAGCTTATGTGGTCTTTTTGTAACTACTGTGAAAGGCAGTTCATTGTGCTTACTGTAGTAATTATATTTTTACCACTTAAATCAACAATAAGACATTTTGATTTTGTTGTGTGAATTAAGTTGAGTCAGTTCCCATGCAGTAGACAACACAGCACTTTGTCATCCTGCCCATAGTCCAGAATACTGTTGAGTTTTGGGTTTGGCAATGTGTAGTGGTAATGGTAGGTGAAATAGTATGAGAAAACATCTTAATTACTTGGATTTAATATTTTGATGGGTTTTATTTATAAATATTTTATAAATATAAAAACTATTAGTCTTCTAAAAGAAAGTATATTTGAATTTTATAGATTCTAATTCACTGTGTAGAAAGGATCTTTTTATGTGCTGTCGCTGTTTGACTGATTCCTCAGATAGGAAGTTATATTTTAGAAACATTTATGATCATTGACAGAGCATGATAAAGTAGCATAAAAAATGTAAATCTTATTCATTTATTTATGTNTGCTGTATATTTAATACATAGCCTGGATTTAAGNCAAGAAATCTGTGTTCTAGATTATTATTTCAGACAAAGAACTACATTGCAGTATTTTAGATCGGGTTTTGTTAACTCTGTTTCTCTGACCTTATTGTCTGTCTCCTGTTGCTGGGCAGGAATCAGAATGCTGGCTGCTGATTGGCTGAGTTTGTGTGTAGCTTTTGAACAGCCATTTAAATTCTTGAGTTTTCTGAGCAGGAAGATTATAAGCTAAGATAAAAAGCTTCCCTTTGTTTCATGGCTGTGATTTCTTGTTAGAAAGAAAGTGAAAGAAGTAGATGGAGGGGAGTGGAATACAGAAAAAAAATGTTTCATTTAAAGAAGAGGCTCATTGGGCTTTCCTTAAAAAGAATTTATCAAAAAATTGAAAAAANAATACAAGCCATAGAGACATATTTCTGGTAACACATTTCTCTGGTTATTTACATATAAATTTCTATAGAAAAATGTTGATAACATTTCTCCAGAATTCTTAGATCTGAATATGTAAAGTAAGGGCTTAAAATATTCTATTTTTAAACTCTTCTTTTTCATTAAAAAAGTACTTCCAGGGGAAACTAACTCATCACATCATGTAGTTGTTTCTAGATATGNCAGACATTTTCTGCTGTAAAATAGAAATGNTTTTTCTGTAAATGAGTTGCAATTGTGTGAACGTTCTGTGACTAGTGTGGCTGTCATAAGAAGGAACATTTATTTTACAGAGTGTGTCCAGATGACAGTGCTTAAAATGGGCTTTAGGAATGAGTACCTTCTGCTAANACAGCCATGGAGACTTGTTGGCAGTCAGCATGCCCTTCTCTCATGTATATTTTTCCTACTGAGCTTTGCTTATGCAAAATAGATTTCTCAAAGCAGATTGCTGATTGGTTTGCACAGAAATGGCTGGACTAGTTTGAGCTGGTTGTTCATGCTACTTGTTATTGCTTTGTCTGTTTTTTGTTATGCATAGAACTATGAAAATTCTGTAAATGACTGTAGTGTGCTCCCTTGTGGGTATGGAAGGTAGTTCCCTATTCTCTTCTGGCAGTACTTTTGGTTAGTTACTGAAGTTAATGGGGCTTTTTTGCTAAAACCAGCTTGACTTGGATTATATTTATTTTTATTGTTACTTGATGGTGACAGTTTAATATTAATTGTTATTTACCCTGGGTTTTCTAGTTCTCTCTCTTTTTGTCTGTCTGTCTGTCTCTGTCTCTGTCTCTGTCTCTNTCTCTCTCTCTCTCTCTCACACACACACACACACACACACACACACACACACACACATCAATATTATTTAATTTGTCTCAGACTCTGAAAGAAATACCCAGGGGAAATAGGTTAACAAGGGTAATACTGTTGAGCACATGGTACATCCTAAATGCCTTTTACTTTTGTATTGGTGGAGCCTNGCTCTGTGGCCAAGGTTGCAGAGGAGCTGACTGTGACTCATGCTGGCCTCAGACTTGTAGTGATCCTTCTGCCTCGGCCTCCCAAATGCAAGGATTACTGGTGTACTCCACTTTGCCTGGCTTACTGTGAATTAATGTTATTAATTAGTCACATCATTTAATTCTCAGCAGAGCCTGTATGTGGATACACTTCCTTTTAAGGTACTGTAAATGAAGAAGAGGTTGGAGTGTGGGGCCATGTGCTTCACATTCCATTTACAGCCTCGGAGAAGTGGATCCACATTCACAGCCCTCAGCAGAGTTCATTTCTTATTTGCATTATGAAAAGCTATGAAGNTTTTTTAAATGTTTAGTTTTAATGTAAATAATGATAATTGAGTTATGCATAGACTATCTGGAAATGGATATTTCAAAGTCTAAAGGAATTGCACATCAGTATTTGAGCATATTTCAAGGGTAAGCAAACTACATTTCCTACTGCCTTGACCTTCCATCTTTCTTAATGGACTATACTCTTGAACTGTGCTTCAAAACAAACCCTTTCTCCTCAAGTTGATATTGTCAAAGAATATTTTATCACAGCAACTGAAAAAATAACTTCTCAGATGCAAATTAAACCCATCCAAAAAGTCAGAGATGATATAGAGGAAAAACCAGAAGAAGTCCAAAGGAGATGCAAAACAGAAGCATTCATAAGGGTAAAAGTCCATTCTCTGGTAAACAGATACAATTGACCAAAAAAAGAGGACATATATGTACTTTTCAGCTATCCTTTTATATTTATTGAGATACAACATATAATTCATCCATAAAAATGTACAATTAGTGGGTTTTCAGTAGACTCACAAAATTGTGTAGCTATCACCACAATGAATGTTAAAACATTTTTATTATTCCATAGAAGAATCCTGTACTCTTTAGCAGCCATCTCCTGCTTTCTTCAAACCTACAAACCAAGCTGGAGAAATGGCCTAGTGGTTAAGTGCACTTGCTGCTTTTGAAGATGACTCGGGTTTAGTTCCCAGCACCCATTTTCTGCATGTGCTTTTTCATGTTCCTGAAGCATCTCTGGATTATTTTTTTTCTCCCTTTGGGACTGGGTTTCTGTGTGTATCCCTGACTGTCCCACTGTCCCGGAATTCTCTCTGTAGACCAGGCTGGCCTTGAACTCACAGAGATCCACCTGCCTCTGCCTCCCAAGTGTTGGGATTAAAGGTGTGCACCACCACCACCTGGCTGCTTTGGAGTTTTTTATTCTGTATTGAGAATAAAAACTAGCTCCTTTCCCTTTTCATTTTCCTAGCAACTGATGTTCTGGTGTGCAGTGTGTTATCTCAGTTTTATGTTATGTAATCTAGTAAATATGAAAACTAAGACATAGAAAGGATTAAGTTTTTTATTTATCATTATTTCAAAGTTATATGAGCTAAATTGTTGACTTTAATTTTTCAGGAAACCTGTAATTAAATGACTTTTGTCTCAATTATTCAAATCCTTTTCTTTCTTTTTATTTGAAGATTCAAAATGGATAGTATAGAAGAACCTCAGAAGAAAGTCTTCAAGGCTCGAAAAACAATGAGAGTGAGTGATCGTCAGCAGCTCGAAGCTGTGTACAGAGTCAAAGAAGAGCTGCTGAAAACTGATGTGAAGCTTTTAAACGGGAACCATGAAAATGGAGATTTGGAGCCCACTTCACCTTTGGAAAGTGCAGATTGTATTCAAGAGAGAGAAGAAGTGAATGGAATTGAAGGGATTTGTTTAGAGTCTGAAGAAAGTAAAGCAGAAGTGAAAGAAACACCTTTTATTCTCAATGTTAGTGTGAAAAACAAGCAAGAAGAGGAATCAAATAGTGAATCTTTGTCTCCTAGTGTAACTTCTGAGCTTGCTTCTAAACTAACCACTGAACAAACCTCTGGCACCCCAGCCTCTGGCACCCCAGCCTCTGGCACCCCAGCCT
>LZPO01097182.1:279136-289183 GCA_001675575.1 Neotoma lepida | reverse complement strand
GGAACTCTCTTTGTAGATGAGGCTGTCCTGGAACTCTCTTTGTAGATGAGGCTGTCCTGGAACTCTCTTTGTAGATGAGGCTGTCCTGGAACTCTTTGTAGATGAGGCTGTCCTGGACGGCCTGGAACTCACAGGGATCCACTTGCTTCTGCTACCTGATCACTAGGAGTAAAGGTGATGTTATGCCCAGCACTGAGCACCTTAGTTTTTCATAATCCTTGTTCTTAAAGTCAGTGTTAAAATATCTTTGTTAAATCCTGACATTGCTTCAAAAAATTAAAAATAAATAGAATGTACTTCTTTTAAATAAAATATTGTAATTGCCTCTTAAGTGGCCAAAAAATTTTCCTGTATTTTGTCTGAGACACAGGGTCTGAGGTGGCCTAAGGTAGCCTTGAACTCCTATGTAGGAGTTGACCCTGAAGGTGACCCTGAACTTGTGATCTTCTTGCCTCTATTTCCCGAGTGCTGGCAAGACAGTTTTGTGCTACTACATCCAGTTTGCATAGTCAATAATTTAAAAGACACATTGTGTACATTTCTTAGCTGGTTCATTAGGAATTATTAGAAGATGGAATTATAATAGCAAGGATCGCATTTATAGCCTTGAAGTGAATATTCCTAAGAAATACCAGGGCACCAGGTATGGTGATGTGTGCATAATCCTAGCNCTTAGGAGGTGGAGACAGGAGGATCAGAAGTTCAAGGCCACCTGCGGGTACACAGAGGCCAGCCTGGGCTACCGCAGATACTATATATTTGGGAAAAATAAAATAAATACTATTTGTAGGTAAGATCATCTTATAGGGAAAGCATCAAGACTTCCTTTTATCCTTTTTAGGTGGATCTCATGAGTACATGTTTTCATAGTAATTATATTCTGGACAACACTGGAGTTCTTTCTAAGATAGCACTCACTCACTGTTGGTGAGATAAATATTTTAAAAACTGTAACAATGAACTATGTAAGAACTTTATGGTGACCTGTAAGGATATTTTTTTCTCTTTCTACTGTAGGAAAGACTGTTTCTTGATGAGGAAAATGTTAATGAGTTTCTTGAAGAGGTCCTGTGCTCCCCATTGACACAGGCGAGATCCCTAGCCCCACCATCGGTTGAAGTTGTTCGGGTTACTGATGACAAGATTCAGATTCATGCAAAGGTAATATTTCCCTGGGGTTTAAAGGAGAGTGACTAATGGCTTACATGAAGTGACCATTGGCCGAATGACTTCGTCTTGAATTTTTTTTTTTTCAAGACAGGCTTTCCTCTGTGTTACAGCCCTGGCTGTCCTAGAACTTGCTTTGTGGACCAGGCTGGCTTCGAACTCCCAAAGATCCACTACCTCTGCCTCCTGAGTAATGGGATTAAAGGTGTGAGCCACCATGCCCAGCTGATAGTAAAACTTTTGTCTCCTTGTTTATTGTGTGATAAAAACTTCACTCTTTATTTTCATTTTATGTAAAAAAATTTCATTTTACTATAAGTAAAAACAAGGAATAAAAATCAGATAAATTTAATGTTCTACTAAACAGTAGTTGAACTTGCAAGTGAACCTTGGATTCAGAATTTTACATTTAGACAAATTTAGCCATTTGTCTTGCTGTTATTTGAAATCCAAAATCTTTTCTTTTTAAAGATTTATTTATTTTTATTTTACATGCATTGCTGTTTTGACTGCATGTTTGTCTGTATGAGGGTGCCAGATCTCTTGGATCTGGAGTTACAGTTGTGAGCTGCCATGTGGGTGCTGGGAATTGAACCCTGGTCCTCTGGAAGAGCAGCCAGTGTTCTTAACTACTGAGCCACTCTCCAGCCTCACAGAATCTTTTATTCTGGATAATATTTATAGAAGCACCACATCAAAAGCATTTTAAGGTTCACACATCTCAAAGAGACACTCATCATGGCCTCACTGCTAAAAAATACACCAAAGACAATTTATTTTAACAATTTAGTTTGTTAATTTGTTAGCTAATCCAAGAAAAATATTTATTTGGGAGCAACTTCTGCCTATGTACTGTGTCACACATGTGGGCACACAAACAGTAAAAGTTTTTATCTTATGTGTATGAGTGTTTTGCTGCATGTGTGTCTGTGTGCCACATGTGTGCTTGGTGGCCATGGAGGTCAGAAGACAGCTGTGAACCACCATGTGGGTGCTAGGAATCGAACTCATGTCCTCCGGCAAAGGCGCCGCTGAGCCTGCTTTCCATTTTAAACATTTTAAAATCTGATTCTTAGGACAGAATGTTTTTTAATTCCACAATATTCCTCCAATTATACATACATATTTAGGAAGTTTGAGATTTTTGCAGAATAAGCAAGTAATTTTTGACTATCAAATCATAAAAATTGCATCATAGAATTTACTCATTGTTTTTTAGCTGACCCTTAAGTTTGGTTATGCTTATGGTCTTCAACATTGCACAAAAACAACTTTTGGGAATAGCATTCCTGACTAAGAAAAGTTGAGAAATTCAACAATGCCCTTGTAGTAATGACTTAAAGACATTTGTAGGCCATTTTAAAAGGTTGATCTTTTTATCGTGAGGATGAAGAATAATTGAAAGGATTTTTTAAGAAAAATCTTTTCCCCTCCAAGGCAAAAAGGTTTCTCTGTATAGCACTGACTGTCCTGGAACTTTGTAGACCAGCTGGCCTCAAACTCAGAGATCTGCCTGCCTCTGCCTAACAAGTGCTAGGATTAAAGGCCAGAAATTTAGTTGGCAGCACTGGTGGCACAGGCCTTTAATCCCAGCACTTGGGAGGCAGAGGCCTGATCTACTCCGTGAGTTCCAGGACAGCCAGGGATGTGTAGAAGAAGCTTGTCTCAATAAAAAAAAGAAAGAAAAGAAAGAAAAAGAAACACACACACAAAGGCACGCACTGCCAAGCTTGATGGGTTTGATCCCAGCACCTGTCATAGAAGGTGAGAACCAACTTCTACAAGCTACTCTCTGACCTCTCTGTATGTGCTGTATCATGCATGAACACACATACACAAAATAAAAAAAATTTAATATGATTTTGAGTACTGTGATTCAATTTCTGTTACTTCAAAGAATTTCTAATTTGCTATTTCTCTTGATATAGTTGCAAGAATGTAGTGATCCAGATGGGCTTCAAGGGAAGGAAAAAGGAGTCAGTGAAGGATGTCCTCCAAGTGAAAGAGGAAACCCAGAACATGTTACCACCACTACAATGGATTCCGATTCATCTGTAGCAGTTGAAGCATTAAAAACAAAGGCTTGTGGCGCAGCTGCTGGCCCTCAACACATTTGTCCTGATGTTTCTCACACGCTGTCTGCAGAAGCTCAGCAACTGGAGGCTAAAACGGATCCTGAGTTTATAAAAGAAAACAGTGCTACCTACTCAGCCAAGGAAAAGGAAAATATAAAAGAGCCAGTCATAACTAAGGAAAAAGAACTGGATGGAGATCACCTGTCTTCATTACTAAACAAAACTGTAGTTCAAAACATACCTGACTTTGACAGCATAGAAGAAACCAATACACAGGATGGTAGTGTGCAGATCATTAAGGATCACACAACTCACTGTGCATTCAGTTTTCAGAACTCTTTGCTCTATGATTTGGATTAATTGTAATTTTGAAATTTAAATGTTAAGTAAAAAAATTTGGGACCTAAAATAACTTCTTTTGTGTTTTTAACTATAAAACAGACAGAGGCACGCCAACCTGGTCTACAGAGTGAGTTCCAGGACAGCCAGGGCTACATAGTGAAATCCTGTCTCGGGGAAAAAAAATATAACTATTTAAAAAAAAAATGTATAAACAAACATTTACAGTTGATTCTGGTGGGGAAGCTAGCAGCCAGGTAGGTAGAAAACTGTAATCCCAACGCCTAGCACTGGAGACATCATAGTTCAGGTCATGTTTGGCTACATAATGAATTAGAGGCCAGCCTGTCTTCAAAACAAAACTGCCAGGCAGTGGTGGTGCACGCCTTTAATCCCAGCACTCAGGAGGCAGAGGCAGAGGCAGTCTGTAAATTGAGGCCAGGCTGTTCTACCAAGTTGAGTTCCAGAATAGCCAGGACTGTTACACAGAGAAACACTGGAAAAAAGCAAAACAAAACAAAAAAAGAAATTGGAGATACTTTTTATGAACAGTTTCCTTAATTATAGAGATAAGCTTTGTAATTTTTCTAATAGAAATATTTTTCTCAAGGAGAGTANAATAGTTAAAAAAACAAAAAACAAGATGAAGAGATGGTTTAGAGATTAAGAGCACTGGCTGCTCTTCCAGAGGTCCTGAGTTCAATTCCCAGCAACCACAAAGTGGCTTATAACCATCTGTAATGGGATCTGGTGCCCTCTTCTGGCCTGCACTGTATACATAATACATAACAAAAACAAACATTTATTTACTTTGGGGTGGGGGTGGACACAAGAGCCACAGCATGAATATGGAGGTCAGAGGACAAGGTGTCTCGGATTAAACCTAAGTCCTCAGCCTTGGTGGGAAGGGTCTTTACCCACTGACCTATCTCTCTGGACCCTTAGTTTTCTAAGACACAGTTTGTACTCCCTCTAGTCTGGGCTACCCTCAAACTTTGGCAGCTATACCTCAGTTTGAGTGCTGGGATTTTAGGCATGTACCAGCACGCCAGACCTTTAAAATATATAGTTGTGCCAGGCAGTGGTGGTGTACACCTTTAATCCCAGCACTTGGGAGGCAGAGACAGGGATATATCTTAGTTCGAGGCCAACCTGGTCTACAGAGAGTTCCAGGACAGCCAGGGCTACCCAGAGAGAAACCCTGTCTTGAAAAGCAAAACAAAATTACATAGTTGTATTACAAGTACATACTGGCTTTTGTGTTCAATTTTGGCTTTATTATATTACTTTTTTTGTATCAATTATATATTTTCATAGAAGTCTGTCACATATATAAGTTAGGATAATTTGGGGAATGGTTGGATGGCTCAGCAGATAAAGGTACCTACTGACAAGCTTGACAACCTGAGTTCAATCCCTGGTACTTGCATGATGGAAAGAGAGAACCTATTTCTGCAAGTTTCCCTCTGACCCCCATGCCTACTGTGGCACACAAACTTGTGCACACACAAAACATACACAGATAAAAATATAATTAAAACTGTATCTTGGGGGCTGGAGAGATGGCTCAGCTGTTAAGAGCACTGGCTGCTCTTCCAGAGGACCCAGGTTCAATTCCCAGCACCCACATGGCAGCTCACAACTGTCTGTAACTCCAGTTCCAGAGGATCTGACACCCTCACACAGACATACATGCAGGCAAAACACCAACGCACACAAAATAATATATATATATATATTATTATTACATATAATAATATTACATATAATAATATATATTATTACAGCCAGGTGTTGGTGGTGCATACCTTTAATCCCAATACTCTCCAGCTTCAGGTGGGTGTTTGAGCTCAAGGCCAGGTCTACAAAGTGAGTTCCAGGACACCTAGAGCTACAGAGAGAACCTGCCTCAAAACAAAATAATTAAATAATTAAATAAAAAAAAAGTCCTTTGAGGCTGGAGAGATGGCTGAGCAGTTTGGAGCAGTTGTTCTTGCAGAGGACTGGGGTTCGATTCCTACCACCCACATTATAGCTCACAACCATCCTAACTCCAAGTTTAGAGGATCTGATGACCTATTCTACCCATGTGGGCACCAGGCACACATGTGGTGAGCACATATACATTCAGGTAAATATCAACACACACAGATAAACTTAGAAATTTTTAAACAATCATTTTCAAAAATCAACTTTAAATAATTTCTTGGAAGTTAAAGTACTAAAACCATCTTTTGGTTTTAAAGAATATATTTAAGGTTTTTAGAGAGGCTGGAGAGATGGCTCAATGGTTAAGAGCACTGGCTGCTCTTCCAGAGGACCCTGGTTCAATTTCTAGTATCCAGATGGCAGCGCACAACCATCTGTAACTCTAGTCCCAGAGGATCCAATGCCCTCCCTCTGATCTCCATAGGTGGTGCACAGATATACACACAGACAAAATACTCATACACATAAAAATGACTTTTAAAAATCCTTACAACAGAAATAAAGAAAAATCTGGCCATTTATTCTAGCAGGAAAATTGTCTTTTACACGAAAAACCATTATTTTGGAATCAATTTATAACTCTTAAAATGTGGTAGAGACCCTCACAGGTTTTTTTTTTTCCCTACAAAATATTTTAGAACAACATGAATGAAAATGTAGAAAAAAATCTCTGTTGATGTCATCACTAGTCCCAAGGCCATGAGCTTAAGTATTTCTGTTTCAGACAAGGCTACTAATTANGACTAGCCTTCCAGCACTCCCGGAAACCAGCTACTTCCTTCAGTCCTTTGAACAGATGATAGCAGGTCAGGCAGGANATTCTAATTTACATCTCTCCCTANACANCGACAGCACTATGTACTGAGTACTGGGATTCTACCTTGAGGGACANCCCCTGCCTTGCACATATGGGGCTCTGTAATCCCAGTTAAAAGGCAGAACTGGGAGGGTTACAAATACAAGACCAGCCGGAGCAATGCACACACACCAATCTTTAAACTAGCAACAACAAAAAGAGTAAGACAGCTCAATGGGTAAAGGCACCCACCAAGTGCCTGGAGTTCTGTAGAGAACCAACACCCTCTGACCTTCAGCATGCACCACAGATACACATGTGTACACCCATACATGTGCACACAGGAAACAAATGTGGTAAAACATTGAGAAAGCCAAGATAGTGACAGAGGAGATGTGATTCCCCTTTAAAGAACACACGCACTTCCAGTATGACACTGATGAAAACAATCATTTTTGAGACTTTGGGTCAAATGACCAATGGTCATCTTTACACAGAAATGAGTCCTCTGCGATTTTTGGCTGGATACAGTAATAGTACGGAAAAGTAATATAAACTATGGAGTAACTAAAGCTTGCTTCCGACTACTGTGTCTGTTCTTTTAAAAGTATCTCAGTCACAGCTGGCACCAGACCTGCTGCACCTTGGCAAGACTGAACTTTGTATCATTTGTGGCCTTCAAAAACAATCCAGGCAGTATTTCCCTTATGCAGCAGCTTTGCTTATTGTTCATTATCTATGCCTGGCTAANTTCAAAGCGGAACAATTTCTTCCTAAGAGAATGCACTGTCATGAGCCGGCTTCATACAATGTACAGCTAGTAAATATTAAGATATAATGCTCATGCTCAAAACTTCTAGAATTACCTTTATTGGTACAAACAGAACATGATGCAAAATGATTAGGGAACTTTTTATGCAAAAATGAGTATTTTATTTTGGCAGCACTAAAAAGGAAAAAAAAAATCAAAACCACCATATTTCTACATTGAGGTGAAAACAGTGTTTAAACTTTCTCATTAACCAAATACATTCCAACATAAGTCTTGTAATATGAAGGCTGAAAGCACAGGCAAATCTTAACACAACAGCACAGGAATACTGCAATGACTCTTCGGACGGGGTGTTTAACAAACGGAACTTCTGACTTATTAACAGTCGGACAATTCCTTCCTAATAACTGTCAACAGTGAAACTGGGTTTGTTCCAGCAATACTCTAGTAGTTTCATTGTAATACTTTTTACTGCTGTGACATTTTAAATAAATCTTGCTGCACTTAAAATAAGTTCGGAAAGTGGAAAAGTATACAAAGGTTTAGATAAAAAGGTTAACAGATGCGATTTAAATAAAATTTCCTTTTTTAATCAATAATAATCGAATCATTACTCTTAAGCAGATACAGACTGAATTTTAAAAACCAAGTCCCAAAATGAAAATTTCAGTTTGAAGTTTTAATCAGACATAACTGAAAAGGATTACTATATATCTGAACATCTTTTACAAGAAATTTATTTATGTATTAAAGCAAAAACCAGTTCCTATACCCTTTATTCAGTTGTATATCCCATTGAGAGAAATATAAAAAACAGAAGACTGTCACTGTTGTAACTGTGATTTTTTTCTCACTGCAGTCTTCTATAACTTTTACAGAGTTCATGGTCCCTAATATCTCCCCACCCTCCGTTTTTCCTAGGTGGGGAAATGGCTGCCATAGAAAACTTCTCACTGATAACTAGAGTTTCTGGAAACATGTACTGTTTGTTATTATTTAAGAATGACTCAAGCTGGGCACTCTGGGTGGACGGCCTACAGGTTTTCTTGTGATGCATACCACAGTCTCCAGCATGAAAAATCCTAGGAGCTTGAGGAACTAAGACTTTCCAGAATTTAGGAAGACAAGATACAGTCAAATACTGCAGAGTCCAGTCCCAGTTATAATCATCGTAAGTACAGAAAGTGTCTGTGCACTCGATCAGCTTCTGATACGCATCTCGGGTCAAGGCTAACCCCATATTGTGCTCTGTGGATTTCCAAGTTTTCACATCTACCTTGTCAGCAATGCCATAGAAACTCCGACTGGCAGTGTAGGTTCCTAGGGAGAGGACATCGCACCCAGGACACTCCTGCTGCTTCAACTTCCACATCTTTTTGAAGACATGGTAAAAGTCTGGGGCTAAGTAGTGGTCCTCTTCCAGGAAAAGTATAAGGCCAGTGTAATCCTGAAGAACTTTGACTCTCTCCCATACAAAATGCAGCTTCCACCACCAATGATGTTTGGTTTGCGAGAATTTGGCCTCTCTGTAATGGCCGAAGGAGTCAGGGTATTCGGCGTTGATGCACCCCAACTTCAGAGCTGCATTCTTCTTTAGGTCTCTGGGGCAGTCTCTGGGGTCACTCCCCGGAAACTCACTCGGGTACAGCTGTATGCTGAACGGAAAGAACACTTGCAGAACCGGGCAGAAATCCACCTTAGCTATCATCTGGTTGATCTCTGCGGACCAGAAGTCATGGCTAAAGATGACTAGGACTTCATTAATGCCCTGGGCTTTTCGAAGCGAGTCTAGCAGTAGCCTGAGGTATTCCGGCCGGTTATGCACCTGGACAACCAGCACCAGCTCCCCGGGGCTCCAGGTGCCGTCATTGTCGGCATTCCTCAGCATCTGATCAAAGTTCAGCTGGTACACCAGGGACCGGTACCGCAGCGTCAGGTTGTCCACCTCCGGCCGCGGGGCGGCGGGGACCAGAGGAGCCGCCGATTCGTTGGAGACCCTGCGGATGCCTAGGGACACGGCCAGGTGGCCCGCACCCCGCGGGGGCTCCGCGTCCAGCAGCGGCGGGGCNAGGGCGTCGGTCTTCCTTTGTCGCCCATTGCTGCTCCAGAGGACGAAGCCGCAGGCGGCCACCACGAGCGTCAGGATCAGCACCTTCCGTTTGTAGATGCGGAACCTCATGGTCTCCAGGGCCGGGAGCGCGGGCGCGGAAAAAGGAGCTGGCGGCCTCTGCACGGAAGGGGCGGGCGGGCGGCGCCGTCGCCTTGGCCTGCAGCCCTCGGAACTTGGCCCCCGCGGCGGCCCTCGCTAACTCATCCCGGGCCCCGGCGACGTCCTGGGGCCCCAAGGCTCAACCGCCTCGCGCCGCCCGGGCTCCGCACATCCTTCTCTGGCCGTTGCAGCTCCAGCAGCCCGCCCCGCCGCTACGAGCCGGGGCTCAGCGTCGCCTCGGTCCTCTCCATTCAACAACCCCCGGGTCCCGGAAGAAACCCAGCCGCGGCCGCCGCACCCCGGCTCCGTTACCTGCGCTACCCGGGGCCCTGCGTCCTCTGCGCGCTCATCCTCGCTCGCACGGCGGAACGCCGACCCGGAGCGCCGCAGCCTAGCCCCGATCCAGCGGCGACCGTTCTGACAAGCCGCGACTGGCCTGCGAGCGCCGGGGCCCCTCCGGTCCACACCCTCCACCCCGCCCCGCCGGCCGCTGATTGGCGCATCCCGGAAGCGTCCGGAGGCGGCTCTCCGGAGGAGGCCGCTGCTCATTGGCTGGTAGACCCGTCGCTCCGGTTCAGTTCCGACTTCCGCCCGGGTCGGCCCTTTCCTGTTGGGCTCGTGCGGTTGCAGCGGCGATCTCGGACGCCGGGTCCCTCGGTAAGTGCACGGCTAAGCGGTAGCTGGTGACCCGGGGACCGGG
>LZPO01097182.1:234179-245139 GCA_001675575.1 Neotoma lepida | reverse complement strand
TGCTGGGACTAAAGTGCTGGGACCACCACTGCCTGCTCTTTTTTCTTTTCTTTTCTGATATAGGCTTCTCATGAAGCCCAGACTGGCCTTGAACTTGCTGTGTGGTGGAGGTTAGTATAGTCAGTCCTAAACTCCTGAGCCTCCTATCTCTACCTCCCAAGTGCTGGGATTACAAGTATCTGCAAGCATGCCTGGCTTGGGATATGTACATATATGTATGTATGTATGTATGTATATGTGTATACATACACACATATATATTCTCCTGTTTTAAGGCAAGCAAGCATAGGGAATAGTTTAATAACCTTGAACTCCACTTGATTCAGGTTATACACAGCCCCCCCTCTAATAACATACTTGGCACCCTGAGACCCTTACACCCCACTTAAACAATGCTCCTAGTAACCTGTTAGCAATCTAGGACTCCCACTTGCCTTGAGCTGCATATACACCTGACTTCAAAAATGGAATAAATTTTTCCCTTTCTAATGACCAGGACAGTTTCTATTCAATCATACGCCTAGTTATGTCTGGTCACCATACAAGATGGGCAGATCTGGCCTCAACTGGTTTTGGGTACATGTGTAGTAAGGCAAAACTTATGTCTTCAAGTGAACTTTTAGGGAGAGTCCTCTGCTTACCATCTTAGTCCTATGCATCATAATTGGCTATGCATATTATTAAAATCAGATTATAGATTTAATTATAATGCCCCATTATAGAAAGGGACATGTGCAACAGAAATAAATGACTATGTGATTTAATCGTCAATCAAAACAAGGAACCAGCCTCACTATACTTCTAGTAACCAAGCTCCTTCTCTTGAACACCATATAAAAGAACTTCAAAGGATAATCAGGACCCCTGGGTATTTTCACTCATGTGGCCTGCTGCTCCCTCACAGCAAGTGTAACAGGGCCCCAGACCTTAGCAGGCCAAAAATATGAAAAGGTATTATCGAGAACAGTCACTTACTGTTCAGGTTGTACATAAGCAGGGCAGAACAATTACTGACCTTTCAAAAGTACCAACAGCCCTACCTTTAAAATGATTAAGTACANGTGGGTGGAACAANGGTCTGTGACATAAAAAATTACAGGCCTTAGAACAGTTGGTACAAAAGCAGCTAAATGCTCACCATATTGAAGAATCAAACAGTCTTTGGAATCCACCTATATTTGTTATTAAAAAGAAATCTGGAAAATGGAGAATGTTAACAGATTTAAGAGCCATAAATAAGGTGATTCAGCCATGGGCTCTTTACAGCCTGGAATTCCCTTGCCTTTTTTATTACCTAAGGGATGGTCTATTATAGTGATTGATTTAAAAGACTGCTTTTTTACTACACTTTTACAGGAACAGGAAAGAGAAATATTTGCCTTGACAGTGCCTACTTATAATAATTCCCAGCCTGTTAAAAGGTACCACTGGAAGATTCTTCCACAAGGACTGTTAAACAGCCACTCCTTATATAAATATTTTGTACAACAGCCATTAGAACTAATTCATAAACAGTTTCTTTAATCTATAATTTACCATTATGTGGATGATATCTTACTGGCTGATTCAGACACAGATACTCTAGAAAAAAATGTCTAATAAAGAGAATTTTTCCTTGTTGGGGATTACAAATTGCTCCTGAAAAAACACAAAGAGAAGACCCTATTAATTATTTNGAATATAAGATATGTTTACAGAAAATTCGACCATAGAAAGTACAAATCAGGAGAGATTAATTATGAATGCTCAACGATGTTCAAAAATTGCTGGGAGATATTAACTGGCTACAGCCCACAATTGGATCAACAACTCAAGAACTAAGTAATTTATTTCAAACCTATGTGGTGATAAGGACTTAAATAGTCCAAGAAAACTATCAGCTGAGGCTGAGAAAGAATTGGCTCTGGTAGAAAAGAAATTATAGGATGCACATGTTGATCTCTTAGATCCATAGTTTGATTGTATTCTGGTTATTTTACCTTCTACTCATTCTTCTACAGGAATTCTTATAGAGAGAAGATAATATCTTAGAATGGATATTTTTACCTCATAAACAGAGTGAAAAAATTAAAGACCCATGTAGAAAAGTTTTCTAAATTGATTCTGAAAGAAAAATTGAGACTTTGTCAATTAGCAGGAATAGACTCAACAGAAATTNGGCACCTTTTCCCAGTAATGATATTGTCTTATCATGGGCAGAAAATGAATATTGGCAAAGAGCTTACAGTAATTTCTTGGGAGAGATTAGCAATAAATATCCCAAAAGCAAGAGACTTCAGTTTATAAAAAATAGTTAATTCTTCCTAATGTAATAAAGGGAACACCAATTTCTGGAGCCTCTACATTCTACACTGATGCAAATAAATCAGGAAAGACAGGTTATAAGTCAGGAAAATTAAGTAGAGTGGCTCAAAGCCCTTATGAATCAGTTCAGAAATTAGAATTATATTCTATTCTCATGGTATTATTAGATTTTTCAGAACCTCAATATAGTTACTGACTCAATATGCAGAGTTTTTTTTTTACATATTGAAACTGCTGAATGTATTCCAGATGATCCAGAATTAACTTTGTTATTTATTCAACTACAAGTAATCAGAAATAAAAATCATCCTTTGTTATAATATATATCAGATGCCCTCTAGCACAAGGTAATGATGAAATTGATCAGCTATTGGTAGGAAATGTGCTAGAAGCCTCAAAATTTCATTAAAAACACCATGTTAATAACAAAGATTTGAAGAAAGATTTTTCTATCACTTGGCAACAAGCCAAAGAAATTATAAGGAAATGTCCTACTTTTTCTTTGTATAATCAGACTCCATTAACTATAGGAAGTAACTCAAAAGATACTCAAAGGAATGAAATATAGCAGATGGATGTGTTTCATTTTGCAGAGTTTGGAAAATTAAAATATATATACCATACCATTGATACCTATTCAGAATTTCAATGGCCAACTGCTTTGAGTTCTGAAAGGCTGATACTGTAATCACACATTTGTTACGAGTTACGGCCATCATGGGTATACTTGTACAAATTAAGACTGACAATGCTCTAGCATATGTCTCTAGTAAATTGAAACAGTTTTGCTTCCTACAATATAAAGCATATTACAGGTATACCACACAATCATACAGGACAAGCAGTTATAGAAAGATCTAATTACACTTTAAAAGATATGCTTAATAAGCAGAAAGGGATAATAAAGACAGAGATAGATTACACAGTGCTTTATTGGCTTTAAATTTTTAAAATGCTATTGAACAAGAAACAANGGCTGTGGAGAGACATTGGATAGTAGAAAAAAAATCAGCCTATATATTTTAAAGATATGTCGACCTCAGAATGGAGACCAGGATATGTGTCACATTGGAGAAGAGGTTTTGCTTTTGTTTCCACAAGAAAAGAAATGCTGTGGATACCCTTGAGATTGATAAAGATTAGATTCAAACAGGAGAGACCTCTTGATTAGGAAAGGTGTCATCAAACAGCTTGGTCATTCAATCCAAACTAACTTCTAAGACTAACAAATGCCTTTCATTTGATCAGGTAAAAAAAATAAAATAAAATAATTTTTTATTATTAATAGACAATTACTTTTTCTGTTGCCGAAAAANCTTTTTTCTTAACAAAGATATAACCTGACATAAGAGAAACTCCCCAACATTAGGGTTGAGAAAAGGGTTTTGTTTTTGTCTTTCCAGGAGAATAAAAGCATCTAACCAGGGAATCTGAAGACCACTGGACAAATGAGACATTTGAAGCAAAAGGACAAATCATCCAGAGAAAATGTGCCAAGAAAAAGAGTAAAATTGTCCTAAAGATATAGTGTAGCAGGCTTTTTTGGACTGCCACCCCCCAAATCATGGTACGGAGACTTAGTATTAATTATGAAAGCTTGGCTTTAGCTTAGGCTTGTTTCTAACTCTCTCTCTCTCTCTCTCTCTCTCTCTCTCTCTCTCTCTCTGGTTTTTCAAGACAGTGTTTCTCTGTGTAGCTTTGGAGCCTGTCCTGGAACTTACTTTGTAGCCCAGGCTGGCCTCAAACTGGTAGAGATCTGCCTGCCTCTGCCTCCCGAGTGCTGGGATTTTTTAATCTACATTCTTCCACACACTCCTTACCTCATACCCATTATGCCCATTCTGGTTATTCCATGTCTGGCTGGTGACTGCCTTTCTTCTTCTCAAAGCTCTCTCTGTTCAGAAGTCCTGCCTATACCTCATGCCTAGCTGCTATTGGTCATTTAGCTTTTTATTAAACCAATCACACTGACACATCTTCACACAGTGTAAAGAAATATTCCACAACAATAAAGCACATTTCCAACAGGATAAAATTTCATGAATCTTTCCAAATATTTGTTTTTGCTGCTCTCTACAAAAATAAAAGGCAAATGGTCTTTTTGTGGTCCCTATTCAATTAAAGTCAAAACTGGCTTTGGAGTTGGAGCATGGTTCTTTCCTTCTCTAAACCCAAGCATGCTTGTTAAAGAAAAATCCTAAATCTCTGTCTCAAGTCAAAAGAGCCACCTGATCTGGGACAGAAGAAAACCAAAATTAAGGGACTATTCTATTATCACTAAAGTATAACTATTATCTTTAAATTTATAAGATTTATATATATATACATACATATATTTAATATTTATATTTAAATAAAATAATATAATATTTAACTATATATATGTATTTAAACTTTCTGTTGTGATAGTAATGGTCATATAGAGTACTAACTAATTCTAGATATAGGCCTCATCTAGCTTCCTGTACATGATTTTGGACTTAAGTCTGAAGCAAATAACTAGAAATTAAGTTTATATTCCCCAGATATACTTAATAGATTGTAGTCCTTTAACCTCTCCAAGATCTGCTGCATATGATATTTAAATGTTTAAGTTTTCTGCAGTGAACTGTGACATTCTTAACAGTGACCTTTGAAGTCTCCAAAAGGAGGATAGGGCCCCACAATGGTGATTCCACCTGGATTGTAGTAATGCCATTAAGCTGACAAACACCACCCAAAGATGAGCTTTGGGCTACATTCTCCTCAGGACAATTATAAGGTAGCTAGCTGAGCTGGTCCAGCCTCATAGACTACTCCAGCCAGGACTTCAGACAAGCTCTGCACTTTCTTATTACACAGAGACTAAACTCAAAACAGTTAGTTCTCCCAAGACTTCGGATAAGTCCTACATTTTCCCACTAACAACCAATATTACAGCTAGTTTTCCCAGGACTAGACCATTATCTCAATTTTCTCAGGGTCCCCTAAAGATGTCACTCCCAGACAACAGGAAGCAATTTTAAGAATACAATTCCCACATTTCCAAGAGGTGGGGTGGATGGTTTTTGGTCGTTCGGTGGGTTATGGATGTTTGTCATCATTTACAAGAGTTGATTACAAATTGTTATTGGTCATGGTAAGGGAGGAAACCAAACAAGGGAGGTTGGATTCAAGAATCTCTTTCTAAAAAATGGGGTGGGGGAGGGTGTGGGAAGGATAGGATAAAAGGGTAGATTATTGAATCTACTTTAAACTAAAAAGCAACTAATAACCTCAAATAGTTTACATTGCTATGGATTTTTGTATATTAATACAAATTTAAGGTTATTTTTGTTAGAACATACTCTAATATGTTTCTACTCTTGTTTAGGGTATTGTACCTATGCAGCTCATTTAAAAAATGAAGTGTATAATTAAGAAATACAGGTTAATAATTAGTCATCTATAATAATCAAACTTGTAGTTATGCTAGGTATGTTTTCAAGGTTAAGCAGATATATTTTAATAGATAAGTGGTCTTCAAACACTTTAGAGACCTATAGAATATGGCATTTAAGATGTTTCAGTAACCAAAGGCTTTTCATGACAGTGAGACATGTCTGCTCCTGGCAACACCAATTTACTTCAAAAGAGGATGATGGGCATCAAAGAACCTCCATATGGATTTGCTTTTGTTGTGGCAAAGTTAGCCATTGTGTAAGAAACTTCACTTACCTCAACTGCTGACAGTATGCTGTCTAAATTGGACAAGCATGACACAAAGGGAGTTGACTGCCAAACTTTGGCAAGACAAGGTAGGCCAGTCCTTCAAAAATCTTGGTTCACATAAAAGTCTGTCAGATATTCTAGACCTGTAGGCCAAAGATGGGTACCCCAACATTACAGAGGAACCTTGGGTGACAAGTAGCCAGCTGCTTCTGTCATTTCTATAGTTTTGAAAGTTGTTTTTTCTGCACTTCCTGTTTACTCAGGTAATAGTACATCCTTCTTGCATCCTTGATGGAGTTGAAGATGAGATAGTTATAGTTACAGTTTTTCTTGTTACCAAATTCAGAAAAGAAACTCACAAAAGAGGTATGTGTATAAGGTTGAGAGATATAAAAGCTTAAATTGTTTAAGAAAATATTTTGAAGTCTAAAAAGATAGTTTGGGTTGGTAATAAAAGTGAGGATAGAAAGTGAATTAGGTACAAAACTTTAAACTCACTAAGATAGGATAGATAACAGGGTAGTTTCTCTGAATTTGCCAAATACAAATAGACTAAACATTGTGAATGTAATCCTTACTTGATAATTGTTCTTACTGTATATAGTTTTACTATGTTAGAGTTAAAATCTTTCCTTTTTATTTAGACAAAAAGGGGGAAATGTTGTGGGTTATTTGTATGCTGTGTGAAGTTGTATTGCTGTAATTGATGTAATAAAAAGCTGAATGTCCAATAGCTAGGTAGGAGGTATAGGTGGGACTTCCGGGCACAGAGAGAAAGTAGGAGGAGGAATCTAGGCATGTAAGAGCGATGCAAGGAGACACAGAGGAAGCAGGATGGGTGGTACATGACAGAATGTAGAGGAAGCAGGATGGGCGGTACATGACAGAACATAGATTAATATAAATGGGTTAATTTAAGTTTTAAGAGCTAGTTAGGAACAAATCTAAGCTACAGGCTGAGCATTCATAATTAATAAGTCTCCATGTCATTATTTGGGAGCTGACTGGAGGGACAGAGAAAGATTCCTTTATATACTAACCTTGCTTTTTGGCTCCTGTAGTTCTGCTTTTGGCTAACTATTCTTGTTAACTTCAGTATGTCAACTCAGAACATATTTTTTTGTGCTTAAAAGTTCAACCTGAAAAAGGCTTGCTGGAATCCTGAATACCCAGTGTAGTTGCTGGTAAGCTAACAAAGACTTTCTATTTTAAACCTATGTCCGAGCAGTCCTCTTTGGTGGATACCCCATAACACTAGGAGCCTTCATTGTCAAATTTTGGAACCAGGTACTGCTGCATGTCTGTTGCCAAGGGAGCAAAACATGAGGTTATCATTTGCTTCTCATTTGGATCCCCTATTATAGGTGTTCTATGTGCAGTGACTCCTTGTTAATGATTTTTTTTTTACCTAGTTCCTGAAAATCTTACCACTGGGATGAAAGCTGTTAAGTGAAAAAAATTTCATTAGCTGGGCTGTGGTGGTGCACACCTTTATTCTCAGCACTTGGGAGGCAGAGGCAGGTGGATCTCTGATGGTTCAAGGCCAGCCTGGTCTACAGAGCGAGTACCAGGATAGACTCCAAAGCTACACAGAGAAACACTAGCTCGAAAAAAACCAAAAAATTTTTTTTTCATTAGAAAATATTTTGTATTTTATCACACCACAAGATACATAATTTTTACAAGTAGGAAAACTTACCAGTTAAGCATAAAAATCTTATAAAAGTGGTGTGCCATAACTGGAAAGCATTCTGACATCAACATATGCACTGTAATTCAATTTGGGCACTAACTTCTAGAGTTTGCACAGACCCCACAAGTTAGAGGGCACTGTCCACTGTAAGCCTGCCATCATTTTGTGATGTCAGCTGCTNTTTGGGAGTCTCTGGGCTGCAGATGACCAACTAGCTACAAAGTTGGAGGTTTCCCCCACATCCCAGCATTGACTACAATTACAGCTGTATTCTAAAGGATACAAACCAGGATGCAGAAGGTGGGGTATGAAGGGTTCCAAGAGACATCCTCCGTGCTCATTCCCCACGGCATCAGAGTAGGTTACCTCTTCTGAATACTGAATGTTCCAGGACCTTCACCTGCTTCAGCATCTAGACATGTTACTGGAGTTTTATCATGTGGGCATGGTTGAATTGTTAGCCAGGGAACTGATCTGACTTCCCCTTCCTTTCCTCTTTCTCAGCTTCTTTTATTTATTTATTTATTGATGTTTGAGACAAGGTCTCATTATATAGAGCAGGTTGGCCTTGAACTCACTGAGATCCACTTGCCTCTGACTCCCAAGTGCAGGGATTAAAGATGTGAGCCACCAAACCTGGCTCCTTTTCTCAGCTCCTTAAGGTCAGGTTGGTCCAAGCCTCAGTCCTCTAATCACATAGTTGGGTTTTCCCCTCATCTCTTGGCATAAACTCACATGTGATCCAAGGGCTTCCTGAATGTGTGTTACCTAAACATTCCAATGATTTTGAATTTCCATCCCTGGATCCAGCCAGAAAGGCCAGGGAAATTCTTTACTAGGTAACAAAAAACATATAAAAAATACATACTATATAGTACAATGAACACAAGTTTGACATGTGTCAATGAAGTGTGATTCACGCTAGGAGACGTTGGTCTCATTTATCAAACAGGCATAATGATGCCTACTTTACTTGAAGTGTTGAAAGTACCAAATGAGTTAACAAGTCTAAGTCTAGTGTAGGTGGGTTTGGATGGTGCAGGGCCTTGAAATCTTGGGACTCCAGACAAGACTCATCTTCTAGGCATCTGAACACTTGAGAGGAGGCCAGGTACACTGGAGCAAGAATCTGGTTTGGGCTATTCTGTCAATCAGTCATCCCCCTGAATGGAGTCACCATGATTTCAGAATCCTGAAGGGTGTGTAGGTCTTCAAGGTGCATGTGTTTCAGGGAGCACCATCTCAACAGATTGTGGAATAAGTATCTGGTGCAGCCCCCAAGCCTGCTGCTTCTGCATGCCGTCTGTCCTACCTTCATTGCTGTTTTCTTTGCCCATGTAGGCCCTCACATTTTGGAGCTCGGGATCCAGGCCTGTAAATACAGGGTCTTAGCATTTCTCAGACTGCTTCCAGACGTGGAAGTGATGGACTAAATCTCAGGGCAGCACACTGAGGAAAGTCAGAAGTGAACAAAGCCAGCTGTCAATAAATTGTGGTGGCAAACATTTATTTATGGGGAGAGCTGTTGGCGCCGATAAATTGAAAGCATTTAAACGCATACAAATGAGAGATTATGGTTTAAAGCTTTATAAATGCGGTTAGTCANTGACCTGCCACAGCCACCAGGCAGATACTGGGTATTGTCTAGTAAGTCATAAGCTGCCGAAGTTCAAGCCAGGGAGCCCTGATCTCCCTGTACAAGCTGAATTTTGTTCATGTCGTAGCTGAGCAGAACAGGCTATGTTTCTCCAGAGCAGTAAAGGACAACTAATTTTTCTAAAGCAAAACTAATTGTAATCCAAATCATAATCTAAAATCTTTTTACAATGTAGATACCAGCAGGCTACTTACAGGTATTCCTCTGAGGGAGAAAAGTTTATATGGGAGGTGGGTTGATGATAATACCTATCAACACTCTTTTTTCTTTCTTTCTCTTTCTTTCTTTCTTTCTTTCTTTCTTTCTTTCTTTCTTTCTTTTCTTTTCTTTTTTTTTTTGCAGTGCTTGGGATCAGCACTGAAGCCTTGTGTGTGCTACACAAGCACACTACCATTGAGTTACAGCCCTAACCCCTAGATAAAATTTTTTAAAAAAGATTATTTTTATTTATATTATTACATTTATTTGTGTGTCTGCAGGTATATATTTTTGTCATGTATATATGTTTTGAATATGAATATCTTCTCTCAGACTGTGGTTTGCCATTATCCTAAGTTTTATTTTACATCTATTGCTTTATTGTGTATGTGTGTGGATGTATGTATGTGGGTTCACATGTGCCACAGTGTGCTTGTCTTGTGGGAATTGGTTCTCTCCTTCTACCATGTGTGTCCCAGGGAATCCAATTCAGGTCATCAGGTGCCTTTACCTGCTGAGCCATCTCACTGGTCCTTATTATTGGTATTTATTTACTTTTATTAATGATAATTTTAAAATGTGTATCAGTTCAATATATTAGCTTTTTTCTTTTGTAGATATTTTTTAATTTTGTATTTTGTTTAAGAACTCTTTACTATGAGGATATTTTACCTACATTTGCTCTCAGTCTTTGGTGTGTGTTTATTTCATGCCTGAATGAAATATATATATATGTATATATATGCTTCACATATACATACAAAGTATATATATGTATATATATACAAAGTATATATATATATATATACACAAAGTATATGCATATATATATATGCATAGATTTTCAAGACAGGGTTTCTTTGTGTAGCCCTGGCTGTCCTGGAACTTGCTCTACAGACCAGGCTGTTTTCGAACTCACAGAGATCCACCTGCCTCTGCCTCCTGAGTGCTGGGATTAAAGGCATGCACCACCACGGCACAACTTTACCATTCTTTTAATAAGCATCAGTCAGTATTTTTCTTTAGCTCTGTACTTAGGGGGAATAGAATGAGTCATTCTCCAGTCACTAGAATCTACTTGCACATCCGGTATGCAGTTACTTACAGAGGTATAAAAAGCTCAAGGAAAACAACACTCCACAGAAGCAGATCATCCAGAGACAAGTGCTATAAACAACATGGATTTTTCTTCAGAAATACTCAGCCATCTTTTTTGACTTAATCTGTCTTTTGTAAATTGTATAAGTGATCCTTTTATAATTATTTCTCTTATAATTAATCATTAAAAGCTGCTGATGGGCCGGGCGGTGGTGGCGCTCGCCTTTAATCCCAGCACTCGGGAGGCAGAGGCAGGCGGATCTCTGTGAGTTCGAGGCCAGCCTGGGCTACCAAGTGAGTTCCAGGAAAGGCGCCGCCAA
>LZPO01097182.1:219122-233859 GCA_001675575.1 Neotoma lepida | reverse complement strand
GAACGTGGCAGGAACACCGAGACCTCCAGAACAAGCGTGCACAAATCCTTTAGTTAACAAAGGAGCATTTCACAGGGAACGGTCTGGCTCCCTCTCTGGGTTCGAACAGCCGCACTGCTGTTTGCTACTCCAGTTATTTTCACTCTGTTGGCAACAGAGTCCTCAAGCCTGAGGAAGACATTTATTTCCTAATATGGGTGACTCAAGGATAGTGCTGTAGTAATAGTCTCAAACGCAGCTTCGAGCCAAAATAGAGAGTTCCCTTCCCTTCCTTGGGGGATGTGAGTTACCATTGTCTAGAAACAATACAATTATTATAATAATTGTTTTTCTTGGTAACTTAAGAGTTGTGGGGTTGGCCAGTCAGACGTATATATAGGGGAAACTTGGCCTTCTCAACCAAATGTATGGGATTCATCAAACAGCAGAAGGGTGGGTGCTCGCTTGGTCTGTGGCCTTTCACATTAACCTGTGAGGTTTAAGTCCCGAATCTGCATTCTAGATTCTGGGGGCGGGGGGAAGTGTGCTGTTCAATTGACCTTTATTTAACAAGAAGAAATCACAATTGGCCCTGGGGTCTCTCANAACACTATAGAGTGACCTTTTAAATAAGGTCTGTTTCTTGTTTCAAAGGAGACAAGATGCCTCCTGTTACTGCGATTTCTCTCTAGCATGATTGAACATTTGTTAAGTGTTCTAAAACAGTGTACTTTGAACCAAAGTAGTGCTTAGTCCTAATGTGGCCCAGGAGAACCTCAGGAAAAACTATATAGGCTTAGGAAGCTAGATGGCAGAGTGATCACACGTTAAAAGCTTTGTATGCAGTTGGAGAGAGAAGCTAGAATAAAAAAGAGAGAGAAATTCTTGCTTATATGAATGATAGAAACAAGGTGTTTTAATGTGATGGTTAAGAAGATATTTTTAAAGGTTAAAGTCAGAAAAATATACCACAGATTTGATAATTATAATGAACTTCATGCATGAAAATTCATGAAGAGTTAGAAAGCACCTAATGTAAAAAAATAATTAAAAAAAAAAGGGTCGGAGAGATGGCTCAGTGGTTAAGAGCACTGGCTGCTCTTCCAGAGGACCTGGGTTCAATTTGCAGCACCCACATGGCAGCTCATAACTGTCTGTAACTCCAGTTCTAGGGGATCTGACACCCTTACACAGACATACTTGCAAGCAAATCACCAATGCACATAAAAAAAGAATAAATAAATCATTAGTATTAAAAAAAAAAAAGAATGACAGGGCCAGGCAGTGGTGGCTCATACTTTTAATCCCAGCACTTGGAAAGCAGTGGCATTCAAATCTCTCAGTTCGAAGCCAGCCTGGTTTATAGAACAAGTTCCAGACAGTTAGGGATACACAGAGAAACCTTGTCTTGCCCCCACTTCTGCCCTCCTCCCCACAGATGACAGAGTTTATTGGAGATATGGATTTGGCAGAGGCCAGGATAGAGAGTCTCTTTTTTTCCCCCCTATTTTCTCTCTTTCTTCCTTGTTATTTAGACAGTTTTGCTATGTAGCACAGGCTAGCCTCAAACTTGACATTGGCCTGCTTCAGCAGTGCTGGGATTACAGGCCTGTTTCATCACTCTGGGCAAGTGAAGCCCAGATTGGCCTAGAACTTTTGATCTTCCTGCCTTATGTTCAGCTCAAATGATTAACATGTCTCTTCCAAGCCCTTCTGATGAAGTTTCTGTACTTACCTTTCTATCCATTGTATCCCTCTGTTTTCCTCATGGTTCTCACTGTAGAGCGTGCATCAACTCCTTTATATTACTAGGGTACCAACAAAGGCAAGTATCTGAAGATACCCAAGGTAGTGAATTAAAAAGCGAGAAAACTATCAGTGAACACAGCAATATCACAGTTGCCAGTGCTGTGCGGTCAGGCTACCCAGGTTCCACGACCTTAGCTCTATTGCATAATTTCTCTGAACCGTGCTTTCCTTTATTAGCAAACGTGAGGCTTATAATACTGGGCNGCAGAGCTGCTTTGTCATTGTGAGAACTGACTGCTGTGGTATTGTGATATATTAAGTAATGCATATTTGGTCTGTGCCCTCAGGTCCCAGCACATAGCTCCTAAGGCCCGAGCTTGATATCACTCAAGTGATGGATGTTTTTGTAACCTAANGAGATGGCTGCTGATAGGGAGTCCTGAATAGGATATNGGGCTGTTTCCTGTGTTTGGAGGGTTGGATCATTCATCCTCCTCCCTCCACATACAGAAGGGGAGAAGTGCTGAANACTGTTATGATCAATGGCTAGTATTTTTAAAAATATTTATTTTTATTATTTTATGTGCATATGTGTGTATGTGGGTACCTATGGACTTACATGTGTATCCATGTGTATGTCACATGTGGAGGTGCCTGTGGAATCCACAAGAGGGTACTAGATTCCCTAGAAGTGGAGATACCCGACGTGAGTGCTGGGAACCAAACTTGGACTCTCTGAGGCAGCAGCAAGCACTCTTAACTGTAGAACCACTTTCCACCCACCTATGGTCAGTATTTAATCAACCATACCTATGTTGTGAAGTCTCCCTTACAAACCTAAAATAGTGCTTCCAGGAACTTCTGGACAGCTAGCTAGACATCTGGAGGTGCCTAGGTTTTTTTTTTGTTTGTTTGTTTTTTTGAGACAGGATCTCTCTATGTAGCCCTAGGTGTCCTGATGTCCCGGAACTCTCTATGTCTCTCTGTGTTGATCACACTGGCCTCAAACTCAAAAATCTGCCTGCTTCCATCTCTGTGTCCTCTCTCTGTCTGTCTCTTTGTGTGTGTGTGTAAATATGTTGCACAGTTATTAATTAGGCCCCTGCATTAGCCTATGCCAATTGCCATACTAGAATACCGCAGATAAAGTGGCCTAGAGAGAAATTAATTTTCTCACAGTTCCTGGAGGCGACAAGTTGCAGACCAATGTGCCCACAGGGTTAGTTTTTGGTGAGGCCTCTCCCCTGGCTTTCAGACAGTTGACTTCTAACACTCATGTCATCATGTGGCCTTTTCCTCTGACTGTGTGTTTATTACCAGCTTCTTTTATGATCAAGGCCAGTTTAGTGGGCATGGTGGTACACACCTCTAATCCCAGTACTTTGGGGAGGCGAAGGCAGGAGGATTGTTCAGGAGCATGAACTATATAGGAGGACACCATCTCAGAAAACAACCAACCAACCAAACAACAACAACAACAATAAAAACAGGTCTGGTGAGAAGGCTCAGTGGGTGGAGACACTTGCCACCAGACCTGGTCNTTTAAGTTTGATCCCTGGATTCCATACAATGAAAGGGGAGAATTGATTCCCAGGTCTTTGAACTTCCACATGGGAATGCCATGACACTTTCATGAGTGTACACATATACACACACACACACAAACACACATACACACACACACAAACACACACACACACACAGTGTGGGGGGGAGAAGGAGGAGAGAGAGAAGTGAAACACAGTCCTAATCCACAAAACACACCAGTTCTGTTGGATCAGGAATTTACCACTTTAGACCATATTTAACTTTTCTTATTTCTTCAAAGGCCCTGACTTCAAATATAGTCGTACTGGCAGTTGGGGATTTAGCATTTAGATTTGGTGGGAGTAGGGAGAAGGTGTATGTGGTGGTTCATAGTTCAGTCTGTAACAGCCACCGTGAATCCTTGCTGAGAAGTATTGAGGAAGTCTCTTTAAGATGGCTTTTTGCTACACATTACTTTTGACTGTGACCCGTCACTGGAGTACCGAGGCATCTTAAAACTGGTGACACTGCTTCTGTGCACACCAGTTTCACTGGAGGAAGCTGTCCTGGAACATAAGTCTGTTTCAGCTTTGAAGTTCAAAGTTGGTTGACTCCCTTCTGTAAGTCTCACTAGTCACTGGTTTTTTGGTTCATTCCTAGTCGGATATCACCAAGGCAGGGTGACTTAGCACGAGCTGNATTTGGTGATTGCTTCATCTATAAGCTGCACTCACACTTAAAGCTTCAGTGTCTAATTGCAAGAGAAAAGGCTTTTTAGGAGTCAGCAAACTCATCCTTGGATTAGGACATTTAAAACCATCTTTGATCTCTTTTTTTTAAATATATATATTTTAGAAGCAAGTTTAAGTTAAGAAGTCTAGCCTTAAACTCTGAATTGTCCTGCCTCGGTTTCTTGAGTGCTGGNTTTACACGCATATACCCCCATGCCCAGCTTTTAGGCTTTTTTAGAATACTGACCTTGCTTTTGAGTCTAGCTCTGACAGTCTCTTTGGATAGGGTCTAAAAGAGAGGCAGGAGATGTCTCTCCCTTGTAGAGCCCCCGTAGATTGTGCGGCACTGGAAACTCATCCTTGGAAACTGGGAGGTCCTACCCCTGCATAAGGCGGAGCTTCCCTCACCAATGCCCTTTCTTTTTTGGCCATTGCCAACCCTCTCTTCCAACTTTGTAATTTTTAAGGAATAAGGTTTATTCATTTGTCAGTTCTGGAAGCTGAGAAGTTCAGTGNTGAAGGTTGAAGGGCTGCGTTCGGTGGAGGAGGTCTTTCAGATAGGATTCTGCAGAACCACAAGGCATCACTGCATGCAAGGCGCCACTGAGAGACAGCTGTCTTTTTTTTTTTTTTTTTTAAACCATCATTAGGAACAACTACCATTAATTGTAGTAACACAAACCATTAATTTAGCCTTGTGACCTAATCATGCCTTAATGGTCCCATCTCTTATTAAGAAATGACTTTGAGGTCACCCATGAGTTCTGGGTGGAAAAATATTCAAACTAACCTTAATTCACACTTTCCCTGTGTTTTTTTTAAATTTTATTTTCTATTTACTTATTATGTATANAGTGTTCTGCTTGCATGTATGCCTGCACACCAGCAGAGAGCATCATATCTCATTATAGATGGTTGTGAGCCACTCTGTGGTTGCTGGGAATTGAACTCAGNACCTCTGGAAGAACAGCCAGTGCTCTTAACCTCTGAGCCATCTCTCCAGCCCCACAATTCCCCTGTTTTAAAGATTAAGATTCCCGGATACACGTTTACTGGTTCCAGCCAGTTGGTGTCATCTTACTTAAAATCTAATGGCTTTATCTTCTCAAGCTTATCTCTCTTAGGTTATTTCTTTTCTTGAGGTTACTGACAAAGCTGTGTTAGAACTATATCTAGAAAACACGAAGTGAGCTTCAAGTTGTTGGGCCTTAAAAATGATACATGTCACCATGGAACCAGAGGCAGGTGAATTTCTGTGATTTGAAGCCAGCCTGGACCGCATTGTGAGATCCTGTCTGAAAACCAACCAACCAACCAACCAACCAACCAACCAACCAACCTTTCTCCCTTCCTTTTATTCACTGCATGTACTTGCGTTTTGAGACTCAGTGTTTGCTGGATGTAGTAGCTCATGCATGTAATTCTAGTGCTTGGGAGTTGAAGCAAGTGGACCACGGACTGTTTGAGGTCAGGCTGGACTCCAAGTGTGAGGCTTTATGTCAATGAAACCAGGAAAAGAAAAGATTCAGCATTCACATTAGTGGGCCTGGGCGGTCAGTTTGGTACCAACAACAAATCACAGTATCAGCAATAAAAGTCACTTGCACGAGACGAGACCAGCGGCAGAACAGTCCTTGCCTATCTGTGTAAGAAAGTACAGGGTGAGTTGTGAATGAGTAGTGAAGATACAAGCTGTGAGAGGCACAGTGAAGATGTCCTTGTAGACTACTGCAGCACGAATGGCTTTGCTGAGGAGCCCTGATGTGGTCCATTAGGAAGGGCAGGAAGGAAGGGAGAAGGCGTTCAAAGGACCGGAAGGGGTTGTGAGGGCAGGAGGCTAGGCTAGATTGAGAGAGGGACCGAAGTCTTGTGTGCAGTGGCTTTGTTCACTAGTTAACAATTATAGATTCCTCTGTGGGGCATATTAAAAGCACTTCATGTACGTTGTTCTTTTTAATGCTTCCTTGGTATGATGGTTAACACCGATTGTCACCTTGACAGGATCTATGATCAAGTTGGAGACAAACCTCTGGGCATATCTGTGAGGGAGTTTGTAGACGGGATAAACAAAGGTAGAAGACCCACCATCAACGTGGGTAGCATCATTTTGTTGGCTGGATTTAATAAAATAAGGAAGCTTGCTGAGCACCAGCCTTGATTGCTGTCTGCTTCTTGACCGCTGATGCAGTGTGATGAGCAGCNTCTAGGTCCTGTTGCCATGACCTCCCTGTCATCGTGGACCATAGCGGCAAACTAGGAGCTGGTGTAAACCCTTCCATAAGCTGCTTCTTGTCTAGTATTTGATCACAGAGCAGGAAAAGTAACTAATACACTTAGGACCGAGAAGCAGGTGCTATCATTCTCATGGGAAAACTGAAGCTCAGAGAACTCCGGTCACTTGCCCATGGTGACTCAATCTGTTCTGAAACCAGTGTTCTTAATCATCAAATCCTTCCCTGGGGGAAGTAAGCATGGCCTTTGAAATTTAGAACACAGGAGAACACGGGGCTCTAGGAGAATGAGGTGTTGGTTAGAATTTAAGTTTTCCGGGCCTTCGGTGCCCTGGCTCACAGGAGCTCTGTTAATTTAGAGCTGACATTTAGGGTTGCAGCACTGTGGAGAATGAGTCCTCACTCTGCAGGGGGCTCTTTCTCTGGCAAATGAAAACAAGATGAGTCTCCTATGCTTTCCTCAAGGACAGGGCTGGAGCATTTACTAGTGGGAAATGTCTCCTGGGTAAAGGGAAGCAGGCGGGGAGGTGGGGGAGTGGGGGGTCGGGGTGTGTATGACAAGAAAGTCAGAGAGCGGTCTGGGAGAAGGCAGGAGTGTAACAGTGAACAGCAGGAGAGGAAGGGAGATGAGTGTGGGCCAAAGCAGAGGGGTGTATTGACTGCTGTGCTCAAAGGGGTGCAGACGATGGAGAGAAACGTCTCCTGATAATGAAAGATATAAACTTACTGACTGGAGGGTTGGTCCTAGCTGAGAGGCAGCCTTCTCTGAAAACATGGCTGCTAAAAGGAATTCTTTTCAGTTTGCACTGCACTTTACAGTTTGCCAAGTGTTTTTCCATCTGTTATTTATCTTGACGTCACGGCTGTGAAGGATGGTATTGCCAGCCATGTTTGTCAAATAAGGACGTTCCAGAAACGGAAGGTCTTGGTCGAGGATCTCAGGCTGCTTAGACAAAGCGGGGACCAGAATCCAAGTCCCAGCCCCTCGAAGCTTTGCCCCATCACACTGCCAGGGAGACACCTGGGGCTCCTTACAGAGCCATTGCAGCTTCGAGAAGGAAGCTACAGGGCTGCTTTGGAAAATTTCCAGGGAACCTATTAATGAATAATGACTTTAAAAAGTTTACTGAAATCTCTCTAGCTAAGACTGAACTCACAGCAGAATCTTATTAATTTATATAGTNAGCTGACCAGAAAAAGCAACTCTGAGTGAGTTCAAAGAGTTTGGATTGTCTGGAACTCCTTGTTCAGNTCACAGAAGATTAATCCCCAACTAAAAAAAAAGCATAATCATTTTTTCCCCTGTTTCTATAAATAAAAGACTTTCTGTCTCCCTCTTAATAGTGACATNTTGCATCTGGCTAATATTTCAGTTTCTCCTGGTTTGGATGCCCCAAGGGACCTTAGAAATCCNGTTTTAATACTGAGTTTGTCATTGTTAATGATGTTTTTTGCTACTTTTTTTTTTCATATTGGCGTGCTGGAAATTGAGTTCTTCCCTTTGCATCTCCTGGTGCTCTCCATTACAAAGGGTAATCCCACCCTAGTCCACCCCCATCTTACTCATAGTCTTTATAGTTCCTCCTTGGTTTTGAACCAAACCCCTGATATCTGGGACCTCATTGTCCTTCCTACTAGNTACATGACTAGCTACTTATTGCTGTGTGACAAGTTGCCCCGAGCCTGACAGCTAACACAGCATTCTGCAGCCTCCTCAGCACAGAACAGGCTTCTTCAGGGAGCTTCGGTCCGCAACCTCAAGAAATTTGACTCGGCTCTCCTTTAATGCCCCGTAACATCAGTGGGTAGTCCAAGTGCTTGAGAGTTTTCTTTACATCAGGAGTCCAGAGTTTGCAGGAAAACAAAGTCATTTTAAAATCTAGGAATCTGTCTGAGGTTCTTGGAAAGCCAGGGGGCCTGTGATTGTTCCACAGTTCTGTAACATTGATGTGTGTATATGCGTACGCGCACAGGCGCACACAGGGTGCATGCATATGTGTCTNNNCCTATTTTCTTTTTGCTTTTCAGCTTTGCAAGTTCCTGTTGACTCAGAAACTCTCTCCTTAGCCCTGTCCAGTCAACAAATAAGCCTTTCAGAGGCATTCATAATCCATAATTATGTGTTTTAATCTTGAGCAGATCTTTGGATTTTCCTTCTGTGTTTACATCACCCATGTATTCGTGTGTGCTGTCTCTTTTATCCAGACAGCCCTAAGCCTACTTGTTTTAAATTCCCAGCTTGATAATTCCAGTGTCTCTACCACACTGATTCTAATGCTCGCNGTGCCTCTAGACTGTATTCCTGCATTTTTGGTGTGACTTATTACTTTTCTTCCTTGTTGTTGTTGTTGAAAGCTGGACATGATATATTGGTTTTATTTGTGATTTTAGAATCAGGCAACACTCCAGTTCATAAAACAAAACAGGCGTTCCAATGAGCTGAGCAGAGGAGATTGATTTTATAGGAAGAAAAGGGCTGAAGAAAGCAGAAATGAACAAGTGGAAGACTGGCCGTTTCAAAGTTTCTTTCTGCTCAAGGAGGAGGCAGGGAGAAGTAAGGATCAAAAGGGAATGGACTGGTTGACATCAGGTTATTTTTGGTTGATTTTTTTTGCAAGTTTCAGGTCAGAAGGTTCTTAATTATCATACTAGCCAGAACAGGCTCATTGGAGGGATTTGGTTCTCCTACTTCCCTTATTTATAAAAAGCTAGCCAGGCGGTGGTGGTGAACGCCTTTAATCCCAGCACTCGGGAGGCAGAGGCAGGCAGATCTCTCTCTGAGTTTGAGGCCAGCCTGGGCTACCAAGTGAGTTCCAGGAAAGGTGCCAAACCTACACAGAGAAACCCTGTCTGGAAAAACAAAAACAAACAAACAAAAAAAAACCAAGCTAGGTAATAACTTAGTTTCTGTTTGCTGATGTGAAACATCAGCACTAGTGACTCCACTTTCAATTTCAGTCAGGTTTATCAGGGCCTAGTGCAGAAGTGTAGTTAAAAATAATGCCCTCAGCTGGGCAGAGTGGTGTATACCTTTAATCCCAACACTTGGATGGGGGCAGTGGCAGGAGGATCTCTTGAGAGTTTGAGGTCAGCCTGCTATAACAGTGAATTCCAGGACAGCCAGAGCTACATAGTAAGACCCTGTAGGGGTTTGTGGAGCCATGTGCCAGAGGAGACCGGGAGGGAGAAACCCAGATTATTTGCAGGGGAATGCAACTGAGGCTTCATATTAGGAGAGCTGGCGGTCCAATGCGGGGCTTAGTACGTTCGGCCGAGGCCAAGCGGTCTTCCAGGNTAAGTGAACAGTATGCACTTATTCCTCCTTGGTTCCAGGTCTCCCTTCTCGGGGGACCTAAGTTTTTGGTGGGGTACAGACTCCCCACAAGACCCTGTCTCAAAAAAAAAAAGGCCCGCTTAACATGGGTAAAAAGAATGCTAATAGATAGACCTTTATGATGTGGCACAAGGGTATATTTTATGGCTTGCTTGCATCTCAAAGTGTCCCACAGAGGCTCATGTTTTGGATGCTGGACCCTCGGCTTGAAGGTACTACTTTGGAAGGTGGAGCCCGACTGGCAGAAGTAGGTCTCTGTTGACAGGCTTTTTGTTTTGTTTTGAGACAAAGTCTCTATGTAGCCCTGGCAATCCTGGAATTCGCTATGTAGACCAGACTGGCCTTATAGAGATCCACCAGCCTCTACCTCCCGAGTGCTGGGATTAAAGGCGTGCGCCACATGCCAGCGCTATGAGGGCAGGCTTTTGACCNGCATGGCACCCCCATTCTGTCTAACCCTCTGCTTCCTGCGTGGGGCCTTGTGGAGAGCTGTGGGCACAGGCTGCTGTTGCCATGCCTTCTGTGATACAAAGGACTGAGATCTCTCGGAAACCAGGCGCCTAAAGAAATCTTTCTTTCTTTGAGTTGTTTTCAAGGATTTTGCTCACAGCGACATGACAGCAATACAGTGTAGGAGAAGGAGAGTTAGACCTCAGTCTTTTGGTGAGCTTAAATCTGGGCTGTGAACGTCACTGCACTCCGGACAGGATGGCTAGGGTAGCTGTTTCCCTTTTCCAAGGTTGGTTAATCTCTGACAATGGTCAGCAGGTTGGTCTCTGGCTACAGTGCCCACCCCCTTCTCTCTTGAAACAGCATCTCACTACATAGCCCTGGCTGTTCTAGAACTATGTAGACCAGGCTGGCCTTGAACTCACAGAGATCACTTGTTTTTGCCTCCCAAGTGCTGGTATTAAAGGTGTGTGGTGTCACTATGCCCAACTACAATAGTTTTTCTTTTCTTTTTTCTTTCTTTTTTTTTTTTTTGAGACAGGGTTTCTCTGTGTAGCTCTGGCTGTCTTGGAACTCCCAGAGATCTGCCTGCCTCTGATTCCCTAGTGCTGGGCTAAAAGGCGTGTCTTACAGGCAGGCCTTGTTAAGAAGAATGCTCTGTCATGGTCCAAAATGGTTTTTTCCTCTGCTGTTTGCTAGGAGAATCTGACAGGGCTTTTAGAGGTAAGACTCACAAAATATTGATGCCTCCTGTGATTAGCTCTCTGCAAGTTTTAGACTCTCTGGGTTGTCTATGCTGGAACTTCAGTAGCACAGCGGTTTTCCTGCCTAGCACTGGCTCCTGCAGAGGCCTCTGCCATGGACGTTGTGATTCTCGGTGTCTGCCTGTCCGTTTCTCCCACTTCCGGGGCAGCAGTTTGCTTGGTGATCTCGTTTCTCTGACAGATCCAGGAGGAACTGTTGATTTTTCAATTTGTTCAGCTTTTTACTTATTAGGGTGCAGTGGCAGCTTCCACGGGCCTAACCACCGGCCTGGGGTTTATAACATCATTATGGTCATTTATCCCATTCTTTTTGGCCCAATTTCTGCTTTGACTTATGGAGCAATCATAGTACCAGACATGGTATTAAGTTCCCTACCTGTATCCTGAACAACCTGAGAAAGCAGTGTAGACTCAGAAGCAGAGGCTGTGTCTGTGTGCTATGGATATTGAGAATATTCAAATAATGCTTTTAGGAAAACTCAATAAAAGAAAGGAAGGATACTGCTAAACATTGAAGAGAGTCCTTAAAAACTGTGATAAAGATGCTGAAATGTAGCTCTTCACGGTTGCTGGCTTCTGGCAGGGGTGGAAGGACTCAGTTTTCTTTTTTCTTTTCTTTTCTTTTCTTTGTTTTTTTTTTTTGAGACAGGGTTTCTCTGTGTAGCCCTGGCTATCTTGGAACTTGCTCTGTAGACCAGGCTGGCTTCAAACTCACAGACATCTGCCTGCCTCTGCCTCTGCCTCCCAAGTGTTGGGATTAAAGGTGTGCACCACCACTGTCTGGCAGGACTCAGTTTTCTTTAAGGTGCAGGCCACTGGGAGTTTGACCATGCGTCAATAAGTATATGGGCAACATAAATTGGACTTGGTGTATCTTTCTTTCTTTCTTTCTTTCTTTCTTTCTTTCTTTCTTTCTTTCTTTCTTTCTTTTTTTTGTGGGGAGATGTGGGAGAAGGAAGGTCAAGAGGGTGGGACAGTGGACCTGGGAGAAATAGGAATCGAGTAATCGGGGTGCCTTGTAAGAAATTCCCAAATATTAATAAAAATATTATGTTGGGAAAAAAAGAATGAGACGTGAGGTGTGATCTCAGCCTGTCCTATGGTTTCTCTGGGGTGCAAATGATGTCAGGTTTTACTATTGAAAAAAAGAGCAAGACACGGGAGGGCCCTATAACTTTTCCCATTTTTACAAATGAGGAAAGCAAGACACAGAAATTGAATAATTTACTTGTGGTCATGCGGTCAGTTAGTATTTCAGTTGGATTTGGGCTTGAGATATTCTGACTCTGTTTCTGTACTTTTTTTTCTGGTTTGTTTTTTTTTCAAGACAGGGTTTCTCTGTGTAGCTTTGCGCCTGTCCTGGAACTCACTTGGTAGTCCAGGCTGGCCTCGAACTCACAGAGATCCGCCTGCCTTTGCCTCCCGAGTGCTGGGATTAAAGGCTTGCGCCACCACCGGCCCGGCTTGTTTCTGTACTTTTACAGTGCATTTATAAGGCATTTCAGCTAATATCTCATTTGCTCTTTCAAAAGTTCTACGAAGTAGTTGGGGCATCAGTTTAATAAACTGAGGGTAAGACATAAATATTTTCATTGTTTTTCCCCCTGCAGGTCCTGATCATCTGTCTCCATGTAATGTTCTTTCTCTCAGGTCAACCAGAAGTAGTTTTACTGGTATATAATAAAAAATTAGCAACCACCTCATTTAGAAACATATCACTTGAGAACTAGACTGCCCATCTGTGTTCTGAGACATTCATATGATTGAAATGGGNAAGTATATCTAACCAATGGGAAAGTGGCCTCAGCTTTTACTCAGATGCACCTTAAAATGCTGACTGGCTCTCTCTCAAGTCAATGGATTTGTTGTTTTGTAGCTGTAGAGTAATCTTGTCATTAAGTTCCAATTCGGAGAAGAGTTAAGAATTCTATAAGGAGAGCTTTCATATGCAGGGATTGAGTTCAGGTTGGTTTCCAAAAAAAAAATCAGATGATTTATTTTTTATTTTTTTTATTTTTTTTACTATCTTTATTAGTGTTCTGGAAGAAAAGATATGATAAGTTAATGAAGAGGTTATAAATTCCACCCAGAAAAAGAGAAGACCGGAGAAAAGTTGTTCTATGTGGGGAAGAGTAACTTGAAATGGAGCTTCTAACAATAGACTTTTTAGAATTGGTTTGTTGAAGGTTTGGGAATATAAGAAGAATGGAAATGATGCAAGTTTGTACTAGGAAATTGAATCAGCTCGAGCTACTGAAATGTGTGGTCTACATTTGTTGCTTCTCATTCTCCGCCCCGCTTTCCTTATTTATTTATTTATTTATTTATTTATTTCTTTATCTATCTATCTATCTATCTATCTATCTATCTATCTATCTATCTATCTATCTATCTATCTATCCATCCATCCATCCATCTATCTATCTATCTATCTATCTATCTATCTATCTATCTATCTATTTATTTATCTTGTGTGTGGGGGTTGGAGGGCAACTTATGGGAGTTGGTGCTTTTCCTTCCACTGTGTGGGGCCTGAGGAATCAAACTCAGGCTGTCAGGCTTTGTGGCAAACGTCCTTACCTGTTGATCTCTCTTGCCAGCCCTACCTCTATTTCTTATCCCCCAATTCCTACTACATCTTAGATAAACTGACTTCCACCAGTCATTTGCCTGTTGCCTTTCCCATCAGGCTGTTCCTCACCAAGTCAAGTCTTCGGTTCCGCCTTTCTTCATAGCCCACAAACAGTTCGGCTTCTCCTCTTGACCCATCTCACCACCACAAGCTTGCTCACTTCCGGCGATCTGGGGTCTGTGCTTTGGTATTCCTTTTTGTGATGTAACCGTATTGGCAGTGGCAAAAATCTTGGTGTTGCTGTCTTTGTGTTGCTTCATTGTCCATTTTGTTTCTCAGCTCTTCCATCATTTGAGTAATTAATTCCCCGTGTTAAATTCCTCCTTCTTGTGTTACCTACCTCGGTTTTTAATTAGTTGTATCTCTTTACAAATCTGTTANTGTCCTCTGTTCTTGTTAAAAGTGTATATGCCCCTTTAAGTAACTGAATTAAACCCTTCCCATTCCTTTAACCTTCATCTGCTTCATAGGTCCTTGCCTTTAGTGTCATTCTTCCATCTGCTTAGAGGACTCCTTATCTGCAGTGCTGTAAACATTTTGGTCTATACCAGCGGTTTTCAACCTTCTTAATGCTGTGACCCTTTAATACCGTTCCTTACATTGAGGTGATCCTCTCCAACCATAAAATTGTTTTGTTGCTACTTCAATTTTGCTGTACTGTAATTTTGCTACTGTTATGCATTGTATTGTATTGTAATGTAAATAGCTGATATATAGGATATCTGATATGTGATCGCTGTGAAAGGGTTGTTTGACCCCCCCAAAGAGGTCTCCTCCTACAGGTTGAGAACCACTGGTCTAGGTGCTGTTTACTAAGAGGACTTTGAGGAAAAAGAAAGTCATGGCATAGAGATATATGAAAGTTTAAAATCAGTGCCGGGACACAGCAAGTAAACATTCAGCATGCCATGAGTAAGTTCTACGAAATTTGGATAATTTTGCTGCCTTCTAATGGTATAGTTCTGGTCCAGGAGCTCACACTGAAATGCCAACAGAGTTCCAGGAACGTAACNTAGTTGANTGAAGTAAGCCGAGGAGAAGTCTATCTATTTTAGAAACAGAAATACTTTATGTGTATATTAAAACATGTATAAATACTCTCATCCTCCTCCTCTTCCTCCTCCTCCTCCTTTTGTTTTTTTTTTGAGACAGTTTCACTGTGTAGCCCTGGCTGACATGGAACTGGATTTGTAAACCAGCCTGGCCTCAAACTCACATAGATCTCCTGCCTCTGCCTCTCAAGTGCTGCGACTAAAGTTGTACACCACCATACCTGGCATCTATTATTACCTTTCATAAAGAAAATTTTTTCAGCTAGGCAATGGTGGCGCACACCTTTA
>LZPO01097182.1:138585-154549 GCA_001675575.1 Neotoma lepida | reverse complement strand
GGTAGCCCAGGCTGGCCTCGAACTCACAGAGATCCGCCTGCCTCTGCCTCCCGAGTGCTGGGATTAAAGGCGTGCGCCACCACCGCCCGGCTTAGATCTCTTCTTGTAACCTAATTAAAATTATAATTGTTTAAAAGCTAGTTTGAACGGGTGGATAATGCTGTTCCTAGAAGCCTCAGGACATTGAACAAAAGTTCCAGCACCTGGTGTATCTCTGTAGGCTGTTGGTTGGAGAGTCCCCACAGGCACCCCAAACAATATAGTCTATTGCCATTCCTCTTGATTGCCCACCAGACGATATGATAAGACCCTATTGCTAAAGAAACCACCCATTGTGGTTGCAGAGCATAGAGAAATCAAGCTGGAACTGAGCTGGAAGAGTCCTTCTTATGAGCGTTGGTAGTTCTGGAAGGTGCTATGTGGCTATTTGAGGAGAAAAGTCATGGACAGTCTTACCCAACAGTGAATTTTGTGAGCTACAGTATCAACTTTGCTAGACAAGACAACCTACTGGAGCAGTAGTGGCGTGACTGGTACAAGGATAACCGACCTCTTTATGATTGAGTCTGAAGCCTGCTCCATAGGAGAGCATTCTTGCCTGCTATAGTAAAGTAGTCAAAAGTCTATGGCTCTCGAAGTCATAGGCCCTTTGGGAGAACCTACTACTGATGTTTTGCTAAATAGACGAGTATCAAGCTGCCTTTTAAATATTTATATAATAGATCGGGGCTAATCTCGGCCTACATCAAGAAGTTTGCAGTGGGCAATGGTTAATGCGGAGATTATAATTGGTCAAAGTACTGAGAATAAGTGCCTCTTGGGTTCTCAGTTCTAAACAAGACATCTTTATCACCTCATTGAAGATTCAGCGAACACTGTGGAAGAGTGCATGACATGGCTGTTACACTCATGAACTCACAGTGGTTCCCTGCATAAAACCTACACAAGACTGAGCCTATCAACATCATGGCTAGAGGAGAGGTTTGTGAGNCCCCACCTCTCCACAAGTAGATATAGATATAGGCAGTTAATGGTTGCTGGGGTGAGGGTTGTATTCCTCAGTGATGGAGCCACTTCGTACTACAAAAGTAGTATTTTAGCTTCTTTTATCATACAAAAAACCCTGTAACTAACAAAGATGATGTGGCAGCCTCTTTACTATCCATATGCATTATAGCATCCTATTGTATACCTTATACACACAAATTTATTTAAAAAACAAAGAAATCAATTCATTTCCCAAAATCACACAGAGAAACCAAATAGACTCACTCTGTTTGCTCCTAAACTGGCTGGCCTTTTAGCCAAGTCCTAGTTGAATGATAGCTTAGAAAGTAAACAAGTGAATTGGAATACTTAAACAGCTTTCTGAGGCATTCTTCTCTGGGAGGAAGTTGTCTAATACATATATATTTAAATATAAATATATAATTTATATATATGTAAATATATATATAAAGAAAAAACATCATGAGTTAGTGAGTACTTAGTATGTTCAAGGGATTTTTCTAAGTATTTTGAATATGTTAACTCATTTGAGCCTCATTACAATTAGTAGTTGGCATCAATGTAATTACCATATCACTAGTGAGCTTAAAACAAGCAGAAGTCAAGTGACATGGAAAAAGCCACACAGCCAGCAAAGATAAAGACCTAGTTTGGAACCAGGTCAGGTGGATCTAGAGCTCACCCTCATAACACAGCTTTGTNCTGCCTTCTTTTGGTGATTGCGGGCATGTTTGTTTATGAAGAAAAAAGCAAAACAAACAAATAAAAAGCCCACAGACAGAAACTGGATGAGTAAAGGCCAGACCATAAAGTAGTTCAGCTGAGNCTGCANACAAAATTAACAGGATTTTGTGAATTCCAAGGTAGGACTGAAGACGGACTGGAGCCCNTGTGTAGGAACCTGCTTGCTGCTGTCTAAAAGCTGAACAAGTCCCAGGTTTGGGAAAATACAGAGAGCTTATCAAAGATTGGGTATGTCCTATTTTAAACAGCTTGTTGGACTGCTCCATTAAGTAACCATTCCCTCACAGACAGGGCTTTGAGATGGGATACTTTGGGTAAGGACTAAACTGGGATGGTGTCCAGCAGGGAGCTTCAATANAGAAAAGGTCCAGCAGACACAGGGGGTAAATTGCAAGAGGTCAACTGAGACACCTGGGAGAAATGTAACACCCTTCAATGACCTGCAGAGATTAGATTGCCCAGCACGAGTGAAATGGAAAAATTAAGCCAATTTCTCTCCGTCTCAATGGATATTCTCATTGCAACAAGCGGAGGGCTTGGGAACACCCAGACAGTTGAAATTTGGGTTGGGCTAAAGTTACAAGTTTTTGATGTGTAAAAGTAAACACTCATTCAGTAAGTGTGTATTGAGCACCTACTTTCTGCCAGGCCTTGTTCAAGGCTCTTCAGATACAACATTGAACAAAACTGACTTGCCTGGCGAGAGCTTGCAATCCAGTGGAGAAGGCTGACAAGCCGACAGCAGAACACAGTAAGTGCAATCAATGGTTGGATGGGAGAGTCTGGCGTGCTCAGGAAGGAGAGGGCAAAGAGCCTCTTAAGTATTTCAGAGGGGTTGCAGAAGAGGCAATGCTCAAATTGAATGGAAAGCCAGAACTCTGTACAGAGGCNTGTTTACAGAGGCAAGGAAAAAATGTTTGGAGCAAAGTTAGGAGCTGGGCCCCTCGGCCTTAGGAATGGAGGAGTGTTCTTGTCTGGAGCTTCATGATGAACAGGAGTGATAAGGGAGTTGTGACAGAGATGGGCTCTGGAAGGCCATGAGACCCTGGGAGGCATATTAAAGAGCCTTTGTGCGCGCTCTCTCTCTCTCTCTCTCTTGACATTGGGAGTTGTACTTTTTCTAACTTTTATTGAATTTGTTCCTTAACAGTGTCACACATGTATGAAGTGTCTGTATGAGTACTGTAACCCAGATCCTCTTTAATCTTCCTTTCACCTCTATTAACAAAGTTCCTATAATTCCCTTTTTAAAGCAACTTTATGGAGGAATATTTTAACATATAAAATTTGTGGGCCATTTTAGTTAGGGTTTCTATTGCTCATAAAATGCCACGACCAAAAGCAACTTGGAGAGGAAACGGATTAGAACGTGGAGGCAGGAGCTGATGTAGAGGCCATGAAGGAGGGCTGCTTACTGGTTTGCTTCTCGTGGCTTGCTCAACGTGCTTTCTTATAGCACCTAGGACCACCAGGCCAGGGATGGCACCACCTATATCAATCATTAATCAAGAAAATGTACCACAGGCTTGCCTACAGGCCAATCTGGTTGGGTGCATTTTTTAAATTGAAGTTCCTTCTTCCAGAATGACTCTAGCTGAGGTCAACTTTACTTAAAACTAGGCAGCATACCTACTTCCAAGATAAAATTCAGTAGTTTTAAGTAACTATAAAATAAATGATATAACCATCAGCAATATCTGTCTTAACATGTTTCACTCATGCACATTTAGGGGCGCTCAAGCCCGTTNACAGCCTCCACCTCCAGCCTCAGCCAATACTTCATACAAACTCTGTGGTCTCACACTAACTGTAGCTTCTTTCACTTAGCATGGTTTTAGGTTCATCCCTCATAGAAAGTAACAGAAGTTACTTTCTCACTTCTGTTTAGAAGTATATAACATATATATATATGCATAGAAAGTAACAAAAGTTCCATGATTTTATTGCTAAATACCGCAGCAATGCACCCATTAGCTTTTAAGATTAGAAATGAACACACAGCCATGTGATAAGTACAGCTGATAAAGAGAATTCTGTTCATTTTTCAAACATGAATTAAGCTGAATGCTCAGTTTTGGACTGCATCGTCCCACTGCACTGTCCTGCAAGTTATTTCCCCATGGAAATTCCCATCTTGTGAGATGGTATTATAGATTATCCCATTTAAGGTGGAAGAGGGCCCTATAAAAAGAGCAAGCACTCTGCTTCAGGATTCTACCCTCTAAAAACAAGTGAACTATATGCAAATAAATCCCTAAATCCTAATGAGCATGTGCGTGCATGCGCACGTGCACACACACACACACACACACACACACACACAGAAAGAGAGAGAGAGGAGGAGAGAGAGAGAAACACACACACACGCACACACACAGATTTTTTTCTGAATAAGTCAAGCAAAAAGACACAATTGTGATTTTCCACCATAAATTAACATTTCCATACCAGTGATGAGTCGAAATACTGCCCTGCATTTTATGTCAACACAGACAATACATTTTAGGAAATATTCCAACTTTATATACTTACTTCCATGCTGATTGTATAAACACAACAAAGAAGGAAGATATCCCAAGATGCAAAGGAGGAAAGGAGTGCTTATGAATCAGGTGATCCTGGATTTAATTTGACTCTTTAGCTAATATATATATGTATATATACATACACACACATACATACATACATACATATGTATATATGTAAAACACCACAGCCACTAGCACCAGCACCACTCAAAAACCAGTTGCTTCCTCGTTCAGGTAACAGTTAATTTATATACAAAGTGCTAGAAGAGCAGTATCTACCACAAAAAGTAAAGGCCTAACACGTTTTCCAATGACACTGATTCTATGTCTGAGCCAAGAGAAAGAAGCCTGAGTTGTCAAACGAAGACTCTCGCCAAGAGTTTTAAGGAACAGCTTTTGCTAGCTAATAAAAACCCATGTAGCTACACCATACAGGTCACATGGCAACACTCTATAGTTCAAGCATACTGCAGGATTTATTATTTCGACCAGTCTTGCTAATAGTTTTAATTGAAGTGGTTTTGGCTTCTAGCAATTTCTTCCTATTTTAAAAACTACTTTAGGCAGCTTTATACTGGACAGGGAAGAAGTATAGGGACTAGAAAGAGCCACATAATTTTTTCTTTGCCAGATGGTCTCCATCCCCTTCCCCAAGCTAGAGGAAATCTTATTCTGTCTTGATGGGGTCCTTGGTCAACTCAGGACCGTTTCTAGGCATAGAACCAGCTTTCCTTTGATATTTTCTATGGTCTCCAATTTTGTGTTTAGCAGGAGATAGTGGCTTTACGCTCTCCAAATCCTGCTTTGTAAGTGGGAAATGCCATAAAGAATCTTACTGAGGATCTCATTCCACTACTTCATCTTATAAGTTAGACCCTCAAGGTCCAGAGAATTAAAATGACCTACTCATGTGTCCTACTTAAGTTATGATGTGTAGCCAGTGTATGACCTAGTCTTCCCTACCTCATGGAGGAGCACATTCTGTGTGTTTAAATGTCTTCAGGTCCATCTTTTGATGAAGAGTGGCTGCATTACTTGACATCTGATAGGCTTTATCACTCACTATGACTGATGCATCGTCTTCACATTTACTCAGAAATGCTTGAGTTTATTCATTAGTATTTATGTGCCCGAATGGTACTATTGATGCCATCTTGACCATCATTTGGACTATAATTTTAACAGTTCAGCCTTGAGAGAGAGGTCTTGTGAGTGAAAAGCATGAAGGGAATGAGATCCTTAGGCATTTGTGGCATGGATGAGGTCTGGTGTCCATCATCTCTCCTGTAATTCCAGCAGGGCAAGGCAGGGTTGTGAGTGTGACTTGAATATTTTCAGTTACCTGCCTATATGAATGACCCAGTTGCATTCATCCATTGAGAGTGATACTCTGTTGAATTCTCTTCAGATCTTAGCACCTCCTGCCAATCTCAGCTCAAAGATTCCTGGGACATGCAGTGTTAGACAGAGACGCTTTATTGCTTCAATTTATCCGCTTTTTACTTCCCTTGCTAACCTCTTAGATTTGGAGGGTGAGTGAGCTACATGTTTGTAAGACTTTTTTGAGTTTATTGCTTCTGTATTTGTTCTAATTGACATTTGGATTGGGCTCAAGTAGTGGGCACGCCTGCAGAGCTTTCAGACTTTCTTTGGAAGCATCCTATTTTGTCTTCTTTCTTCCTCTGATCCTTCTGAGGATCCTTCATGTCTGGTGATGACATTGAGGTTTTTCTTCCTGTTCCATTGCCTCTTTTTTTTTAAATACAAGTTATGTTTCACATGAATTGTGCTTTAACTTTATAAACCAGATAACTCAAGCAGGCCTTTTACCCTCATGAAGTGCTACAAGACAGATCCCATTGTGGTCTCCATTTTATTGGTAAGGAAAGTGAGATTTCAGATACTAAACAATTGTTAGTAAGTGGAGGATGGAGAGATTTAGATGATAGGCTTTCAGCTAGTATATTTTTCTAGGCTCATCCACTTTAATATACTGCTTCCAGAGTCTCAGATTTTGCTGTGGGAGTTAAACATACATCCCAGGGACTATTAGAATCAAAGCCAAGTGAGGGCCCTGAGATTATTCCTGTGCTTAAACTCTCAGATAAAGAATCTCATCATTTTTATTTGGTTTTTGAAGTTCCAACCCTAGCCTCAAGAATCTCTGGTATTGAACCAGGGCTATTTACTANTCTTTTTGTTTCTCTCTTCCCATTGTCTATAGGGTATATATGTCTCCACAGAAAGAGCCCAGAAGAAGTATGAAGATAGATATTTTTTAAAATGACGGGGAGGGAAACCATACATTCAAGTTCAATGACTGGGAAGTCCACTTTCTGCTGTTGTAATGGAATAGTCAAGAATGGATGTTATGACTTGAACACGTTCACCCAAAAGTTTGTGCATCATAAACATAATGATATGGTGATAGTATTTGGAGGCAGCAGAGCCTTTGGGATAATTAGGATTAGATGAAGTCATGTGGGAAAGGCATGATGAGGACCACAGACTCAAGCTGGCTTGCTTGCCCTGTCTAGCCATATTAGCCCTGTTATCATGCAGCAAGAAGGTCCTCACCAGATGCCAGGCAGATATTGCCACCATGCTCTTGGAGATCTCAGTTTCTAGAGCCATGAACCCAATAAGCATTTATTCTTTATAAATTATCTGGTCTTAGGTATTTTGATATGGTGTTAAAAAACAGATGAAGACATTGGGTGACATATAGTATAGAAATTTATTGTACATTTCTGGAATTGGCACTGGCTGCCTTCTTCTTCTTAGAAAAATTCTATTTATTTTATTTTATGTGTATATGTGCGTGAGTATATGCATGTGCAACATGTGTGCACAAGACCCTTCAGAGGTCAGAAGAGGGTGGTAGATCCCCTAGAACCGGAGTTACAGGTGGTTGTAAATTGCCACGTGGGTGCTGGTAGCTGAACCTGAGTCCTCTGGAGGGAAGTAATTGGTCTTAACCACTGAGCAATCTTTCCAGACCATGCTGAGTCCTTCTTCTTGAGTCCACATAGGATAGAAGGTAAAAGCACAAAAGAGGGGTAAGCTCTGGATTCATGCCACAGAAGAGCAAACCCATCCCCACAGCCCTTTTTATAGATCATCATTGAGTTCACTCATGAGGGCATGGCCTCCCCAGAGACCTCACCACCATACTGTGATATTGAGGATTAAGTTTCCAACACAGGTATTTTGGAGGGACACATTCAAAGCAATGCAATATTTTCTTTAAAGCATTAAAAAAATTCAAGAATAGATTTTGTGTGATTTGAGAGTCATGTTTTCCAGCAGATAAGAAGAGAAAATGTCCATTTGTATCTTTTTGTCTTGAGTTTTAGCTAATCTGATTTGGTGTTTTAGCTAATGCTGTATGGCTCATTTTTAAGTTGCAAGTCTGTTTAAAAAGGTCACACAGGCTGAAGGACAAGATGGTGAGGACTATGATGATGATATTTTCTTCGTTGAAAATTTCAGCACTGGTAGCGAGACTCTGTGTTGCTTTAGGTGTATGAAGCTGTGCACTAGGCCTTTTCACCTACTGTTTGGGAGGACATTTTATTGGAATTGAGAATAGTAAGACAGAAAGTTTGGAATTTGGAATGGTTCCCAAGTGTTTGAACCCTACAGTAGTGACATTTATAGAACTTTCTTTCCATTTGGTTTTGTAGAAGTCAGGCAGATTGAGTAGAAACTTTCCCTGATGTTTGTGTCTTAATAAAAATTCTACTTGCTGAAAGAATACAATCGCCACCAAGCTACTGCTTTATCCTAGATAGATGGAATAAGTGTGCAGTCACATAACACTGACTCTCAAGTCTCCAGGTGTGCACTTGGCTTGATTCCTCTGGTGCATGCTCTGATTATATTTAGACAAAACTCCCCAGAAAGTGCCTTTCTGTTTTGCCCCAGATTAATGAGAATGCTTGGCTATACTCGCTGAAAGAAGGCTAAGTAAGATTAGCTATGCATTCATTTACTTTGAATGATAGTTAGTGGGCTCTCTCACTGCAGTAACCCTGGGCTCTGTCATCTGTCAATTTGCCAAATATGAAAAATAAAATGTGACCACTGCACAGTTCCCTGAAGGAAAAAATTGAATTCTCCTCAAATTCGTAACATTTTTATCTGCATCATGAGACTCGAAGAGAGGCCGCTACATGCAATTTTGTGAGCTCAGTTGGTTTTTGAAAAGAACAAATGCAACCAAGGAATTTCACATTACAGGGCCAATTATGCAGAAGCTTCACTAAATCTAAACTCTAACGGTGGCAGCTTTTGCCTCTACTGTATAAGCATACAATTTTGGGGATTCACAGTATGTGCTAATAGTTTGATTAAGAACTTCTGGAGAGGAAGATCTGTCACACACAAGTGTTAAGGAGACAAACCTCAAGTCTATATTACTTGTGCAAGCTCAGCTTGAGTTTGTATGATTTTGAAGAAATAAATAGACTCAGCCTCCAGGTGCTTTTGTCCAATTAATAGTGACTGACTACCTTGTGAGGCTGGACTTAGTATCCCTGGCTTTATAATCTTTCGCATCTCATCTTGACCCCTCTTTCTGTCCATCCCAAACAGGGAGAGATCTGAGACTAACCAGTCACATGTGATTGTTGACTATATTTTCATTGTAATGCTATCTCAACCAGTTGTCCTACTAGGTATCTCAGACTGGCTTCTAACTTCTGATCCCCTCGTATTTTAGCCTCCCAAGTGCTGGGATTATAGGTGTTCACCAAAACACCTGGCTCAACCAAAGCTAGACGAGTCTCCTACAGTAGACCAAGATCTTGTGTAATCATTTGGCGTCATTAGCAAAACAATATCAGCCTATTTACTACCTTCCTACTTAGGCTCATAGTTTCTCCAAGTAAAGGAACAATGACTCCTTTTGCAGGGAATTGGTTTAGTAGTAGAGTAATATTTTTTTCTTTTCCTTTTGCCATTGGTTTTTGAGACAGAGTCTCATGTAGTGCAGGTTGGTTTGGCATCCTTGTTTCTGCCGCTTTCACTTAGTGCTGGAATTACTGGTGTGTGCTGCCATGCCCAACAATATTTCTTCATGATAATAATAATAATGCATAAGTTGTATAATCCATAAAGCAGTATATTGTCACATCATAACCCCAACCTTTTTGTGTATCTATTTGGAATTTCCAATGTCTAGAAGGTCCTTAGCCAGCAACTGAAGTGCACAGACAAGAAGAGCTGTAGTGACAACCCAATCTACTCCTAATGGCCACCCTCTAACTTGCTCCAACAACTTCACGTTCAAGAAAGCTTTAGAATTAAGGTTAGTTCAGTCAGTGAGTTTGTTTTCTATTACTGCTGTAACAAGCTATCACAAACTTGGTGGGCCGACACATTGCAAATCTAAGACATCNGTGCACCAAAGTACAACACAGGTCTGGGTAGAGAATGTTCAAGGAACAGACAAGACTGCATCCTTCCTGGGGATTCCAGGGAGAGAAGCTGTTTCTGTGCCTTCTCCAGCATCCAGAGGCTGCAGCTTCCTGTTGCTTCCTCCACCTTCAAAGCCAGCAATGGCAGACACAGTCTTCACTTTGCCTTTCTCTGATACTGCTTACCTCTATAACCACAGCCAGGAAAGATCTCCCACTTTTCATCTTTAAAGGAGATTTATTTATTTTATGCGTATGAGTGTTTTGTCTGCATGTATATCTGGGTACCATGTGTGTGTCTGGTGCTCATGGAAGCCAGAGAAGGTGTTGGATCCCCTGGAACTGGAATTACAGATGGTTGTGAGCCACCATGTGGGTGCTTGGAACTGAACCTGGATCCTCAAGGAGAGCAGCCAGTGCTCTTAACCTCCGAACCATCTCTCCAACCCCAAGGGTGCCCACTTTTAAAGATTCATATGATTAGACTGAGCGCCTTCACCAAGAAGTCAAGAAAAATCTTATCTCAGGGTCTACAGTCCTAGAAACATTTCCCTCCGCTTCACATTTGGTAACATANGCACAGGTTCTGGGGAATAGGATGTAGAGAACCTTGGACAACTATTGTGCTTACTGGGTGAGGAGAGGTCGGTCAACCCTTACGCACTTGTTGAAACCCTTATGCTGTGAAATCTGCTTCATTGTTTAATAAATAAATGATAAATTACATTCTTTGCTAATTTACTGGCGGGTGTATTACTAGATCTTTTCAACATGGCATTTTGGCTCCTAGAGAGCAAAACGCTTTTTCATTACTACAGCAGAAANATGCTGGGAGACAGAAATATTAACCATAGATTCCATAAGTGGAAACCGAAACAAGGTCCAAAGGCATGCCAAATTCCAGGAAAACTGAAACTATAATAATGTTCTGTGTTGTATTTTGCCTCTTAAAAAAAAAAAGGACACAGAAGTCTTAACTGAGTGCAGAGAATTTATATAAACAAAGACAAGTGTCCATTTTTTCCAATATACCTACATACAGTCGATCATTTTCTAAATAATTTACTTCCTGGGTAAAATGGAAGGTACTAGAATGCTTCGTTATCCTGGGGGGCACAATGTATTGATGATTCTCCCTGTTGCTGTAACCAAATAGCNGACAAAACCCAACTTAAACTGAGTGATTGCAAGGTGTTAGATGCATTGTTTGGCTCATTAAATTCTTCATATTCAGGTGTTATGATCCCACTTTATAGATGAGACAATTGAGAGAGAAATTTCAAAACCACTTGCTTTATTTATTGCTCCTTATCATCCACAGAATAACTTGGATATGTCAGGGTTAAATATCTGCTGTCCAGCTGGCCTCCCAGGGGTATCCTAAGGGATGNTACTATATGGAAGTTACCCCATATGGCCACTTTTTGGAATTGCTGTCCCCATAGAGGACTTTGGTACATGCCAGTGTTTGGGTGTGGATACCCATGGTGGTCAGGCACAAGTGTAGGGTAGAGAGATAGAGGAGAGCTCTTCCCTACCTGGCTTGCCCAGGATATCACACCATCACCATCTTGCTTCATGTGTGGTTTCCTGGCCACCATGTGAGAGTTAGGACCTGCAGGAGCTGATTGGGAATGGAATGATTCTTTCAGGCCAGGTCTGCAAGCTGCCCCTTCATTTCGTCAAGTGCAGTGACATCAAATGGTGACACAGAGCCTGAGACTCCCCTTCCCCCTACATGGGCATGCTTACTTGGTGCTGGACTATTGTCTCCTCATGACGGGATCACCAGGTTCAATGATTCAAGAGATTCCATTCCTACTTACGCAAAGATAGCATTCTGCACGTTAAAAACATAGAGTGGATGTGTGTATTTATTTATTAGCTCCCTTTCCCAACAATAAAGAACTATGAAATCAAAATGAGCCTGCTGTATGTACTCCTAGTTCATTAAGCCAGTCAGCATTTGTCTGTATATTCAGCGAATACTCTACAGAAGGCACCGCCCTCAATTCTTTGAGTGACAGCATGAGTGGTATACATGGTAGGCATTAGGGGACAGTGAGACGAAGCTCCACTAAAGAAGTAAAAGACACTTTCTACAAATTCCAGCTCTAGACAAAACAATATGTATTTGAAGCCAAAGGGTTCAGATGGGACAAATAGAGTATTGCAGGTTACAGATCCCAGCAAAGATTTGGTGAACGTGGGTTAATTTTCTAGTGCAGCTAGAAAAAAGTGTAGGAATACATTGGGAGAGAATTGTAAGGAGTGTATTCCAGGCAGCGCTTGCTGGTACTGGGTGGAGCAGGGGGAGGCTATGCCATTTGGTATGAAGGACAGCAGTGACACCACAGAGGAAATTGGGAGAGAAGGAGGGTCAACCAAGATCAGCTGGAGTAGGTGAGGTTGTGGCTGCGCACAGGGTGGGGCTGCCTCATAGATGACTTCAAGGGCTGCTTGTAGGAGAATGTTTTGTCTGGCTCCTGCCAGGCCCTGTGGTCCCACAGCCACTTATAAAATAATTACTTAGAGGGTTATATTAATTATAACTGCTTGGCCATTAGCTCAGGCTTATTACTGACTAGCTCTTACACTTAAACTCAGCCCATTTCTATTAATCTATACGTCGCCACATGTTCCGTGGCTTTACCTGCATCCATTACATGTTGCTCCTTCGGCAGCTGGCTGGCATCTCCTGACTCAGCCTTCCTCTTCCCAGAATTCTCCTTATCTGTTATCTGGCCTACACTTCCTGCCTGGCTACTGGCCAATCAGCATCTTATTTATCAACCAATCAGAGCAACACATATTCACAGCGTACAGAAAGATATCCCCGTCAGCTGCTAAAAGAAGTTGCTTGTTCTTGGTCACTCATGGAAAGACATAGACGCAGTCCACAAGTGCTAATNAAGGCGGATCCGAGAGTGGAAGATAAAACGGATCAAAAGGGCTTTTACATCTGTAGCTCATATTTGAACATATGAACTCAGGTGTTACTGAAAATCAGAAGGGTCCTTTAAAAATAATTTGTATTTGATAATACAGTTGAACAATTTTCCAGTGACTTTAGCTTTAAAGGCGCCCCCATTGCCCCTAGCAATTAATCACATAGATACTGACTTCACTGTCAGGCTCAGTAAGTTGCCGTTGAGTGGGTACAAGCTATTAACCAGATAGTGGCGTTTCCGAGGGAGCTTTTTGACACGGATGAGGTTGCAGGGAGAGAGTCAGCAAAATGGANGTTGAGAAACTCCGTGTTACACTCTTGTTTTGTCACAGAGGCACAGTGGCTGTAGGAAAACAATCTCCTGTGGATCTCGGGAGTTCCCTAAGCCACCCGAAGGGCCTCGCGTGGAGGCCTTGCATGTGGCTTTCAGGAGATGCCTTTTGCAAGAAGACTCTTCCCTCGAGTTGAACAGCCTAGTACTGGGCAGAAGCCTGCACATCTCCTCTGGTGCAGAGCGCTTTTGTTCTCCTGGGAGCTCAGCCCTGTTTACTTCCCCTGGTACCCCCTCAGCCCAGATATTACTGATGCCCCGTGAGGAAGCCACTCTAAAGACCCGCGTGGGGCCCATTAACACCTCAGCAGCAGCTCCCTGCGGGCCCTGCAACAGCAAGACATCATTTCAGGACTCCAGGCTGTACCCGCAGCGTGAGAGCCGTTTTAATCTAGACTCTGCCTCCTCATGCTTCATTGTATTTAGAATCGGGTGTTTTTCTGCCGTTATTTGGTGATTTTCTTGCAAAATAAGCCATTTTATGAAAAATGCCTGATTATTGCTGCCAGAAAATTCATATCCAACAATTTGCTGTAAATGACAGTCTTAAAACGTTAGTGTTGTTTAGACAAATACAAATATTTTCAACAATTATTCTGCATTTAATCACCACACAATCCTGCCCTCCCCATGTCTCCTTCCTTACCTAAGTGCAGCCACAGAGTGTTTTAGTGAAGTGAACACTGAATAGAGTCTTAGCTGGATGGTGTTTACCCTTTTCATCCTTCTGGGAGGAGGTCTGATGGTTTCAGCAGAAACCAGTTGACCCTGAGTAAATACTTAGGCTGTTAGGTCAGAGCAACCAATTAAGGGACAACGCACTTCCTTGACAGTCAAAGCTCAGAATGCTGTGAGCTTGGAGTAAGAGATACCAGGGGAGGGAGGGCTGCCTCATGAGTCCTTGGGAGCTTAAGCCTCCCTTTGCAAAGATGGAAGGTTCACCTCCCCAACCCCCACCTCTTTTTTAAAAGATGGTATCTCTCAGTGTTGCCCAAGCTGGCTTAGAACTCCAGTCCAGGACTCATGTGATCCTGCAGCCTCAGTCTCCTGGGTAATAGGACTTCAGGCATACCACTGTGAGGGCTATGGAAGTGTTCTGATGCACTTCCAGCCGTGGGGTAGATTCTGGTTTGCTCTCTCAGAGGTCTGTTAGAGCCTCTGAGAGTTTGAGTGGACAGGGCCTAAAAGTTCTCAACAACTCTCTGAAAGGGTTAAGTGTAGAATGTGTCTGATCTGCCTATAGCCGAGGAAAGAGTAACCACAAGCCTCCCCAGGGGCTCGGCCCAGGCTCTCACTAATGCTGGCTCACTGCAGCAAAGTATTAAGGTACAGGCGTGTCTCCCACGTCAGTCAACAGAAGCCAGAGGCTCTGTTAGATGCCTAGGAAGATTTTTATNCACAGACCCTTCCCATCTCCCTGTAGAAAGCAAAGATGGAGTCTATTAGAGGGGGCTCTTTGTTCTCCTCCCTGTCCCCAGAGGAAATGGTGACCCATGATAGCAAAACTACAAACTAGTATGATTGCTGGGTATTAGTTATAGTCCGTGGAAAGTCTGGATTGCTAAAGTGAGGTCAGGTCATCTAAAATGTCAGGTCATCTCCACTTTTCAGAGAGGAAGGTCTGCCAACATTGTCTACTGGGTTTCTACTGAGCCAAGCATTATGACTGACTTTCTGTGGGCCAGGGGTGGGCCTTGTGTGTGCTTGTCTTGGCTGGTGGGGACTGTTTCTGACTTCTGCCTCCTGGCTCAATGCCAGGGTGTCTTTGGGTAGACTTGTGACACTCTGGAATTTCCATGGGTGTGGCCAAATGGGTCTCGGATTCCTATGTGCACACTCTCCTCTGCGCAGTGGGTAGAAAGCTTCTCTGCCAGTAAGAAGTTTACCTGGCACTCCTCCCATTACTTCTCTTCCCAAGGACGGTCTAGGTACCACTTGTGTTTACATCACTAGCTCGGCAAATATGTGTCAGTTGGCTTAGCAGTTCTGAGTGGGGCCTGAAGAGCTGTAATTTTGGCAAGGACTGGAGTGAGTTATGTGCACTCTGAAGTTTGAGAATCAAGGGCATAAAAAATGACATTCAAATTCTTTGGCCTGAGGTAGAGATCTTTCTGCCCCTTACACATTTTCTTTCCCTAGTCATTTTCACCTACCCTCCAACAACACCTGACCAAACACTGGTGTCTTCTGAAACTGTATCCAAACCTGGTGGGATGAGTTCTTTCATCCAACTTGTTGTCTTCTTCCATGGCATTTTCAGGCTGTGAGCTCCTTGGGAGAGGGGCAGAATTTTGGCACACTGAACTTGGCATCTCAGATTCCATATTGTAAAATCTACTAACTTCATTAGTATGAATACATTATAAATAGTGGTAAACCAGCAGAGTAGCTATTACTTTTTAGCAAAAATATTGGAATTGTTCTGTTATCTGAGTACCTATTCCTCTGATTTCTAAACAAAATGAAATGATGCAATGTGCACTTTGTAGGGGGTCCAGGGAATGGGAGAGTTCCACAATAAGGCTCCATGCACAGAGCCCACTTTCTGTCTTCCATTTGTCCTTAGCAACCGCTGTAACTGACTGCTCTTGGGTAGCCAGAGGGAATATTAATTGAGAACTAATTGTACAAATTAGAACTGTAAGAACAAAACGTAATTACAAGTTCGAAATCTGAGTGTAAGTCGGAGAACTAAAATCTCTTGCCAAGAGGTGAGCTGGTGTGCATGTCCTGTGTTACAACGCACCCCAAGCAGGACGGCTTGTGATTTATCACATCCATGAGTTTCTAGAATCAATCTCAAGCATCAGTTTTATTCCCTGTTTCATCTAGAACAGGGATCCAAGGATGCACCTCAAGGAGTCTTTGTGCCTTTGACGGTATTTGCCAAGGTTGACGCAAGTTTAGGTAAGTTTTCATAAGGAGGGATGCTCATTGTTTTCATTTGCCTTAAAAGACTTGATGGGCCTGGAAATTTAGAATC
>LZPO01097182.1:86485-111666 GCA_001675575.1 Neotoma lepida | reverse complement strand
CCAGCCTGGTCTACAGAGCGAGTTCCAGGACAGCCAGGCCTACACAGAGAAACTTTGTCTTGAAAAACAAAAAAGAAAACAAAAGAAAACAAAAAACAAAGACAAAAGAAAAAAAATAAAATAAAAAAGAGTCAGTTCTCTCCTTCTACAACTCAGGTCCCAGGGATTGACCTTGGGCCACTTACCCACAGAGTCATCTTGAGGGCTCTGGAGGTTTATTTTATTATTTTTTATACAACATGGCAATGGGTTTCTGATTGGGAGAAGTTCTCATGGAAGCTCGAGAGTAGACGAATCAGTGTGTATGAAAGTATGTGTAAATAAAGGGCTGTTACCACTGCAAAACACCCCACAGCTGGCACAGATTATTCAGTAAAGCAGATTCCATTGATAGAATTGGAAAGAAGAAATTTCCCCTCAAATAGGAGGATGGTAGTCATCCTGCACCTATCTTAGGTTTCNTTTCTTGTTTTAGGGGAAACAGACTCAGCTGTATGAGAGCAGCTTGCGTCTTCTGGCTGCTTGATGTGTCTCTGAGCTCTAGGGCAGAGAATTAGTAATGGCCCTACAGTTGCCCAGCTGGTCATGCTTCTCCTATGGGCATTTCCAGAGGTTCTGGGAACATTCATGCCTTGCCCTACCGTGGATTTTCCCTGTGAGGAGAATTTCTTTATTGATGTTGGTTATGGAGCTTTGCATTGTCTCCATGAGCTGATGAATCCTTTGCAGCGGTCCTGAATATGTACAAGCCTATTGAAAAGTCAGTTTTCACATCTCAAAAAAGCAGNGAGGAAGAGCAAGCACGGACACCACGGTGGAAAACCTCACACTAGCAGGAATCTCCTTATGGGGTTTCNTCTGCTGCATGTCACCAGGACACGGACTGATTATTCCACGTTATCATTATGCTCTTAGATCTGCTTGCTCTCAGACATGTGCTTTCTGGGCTTGTCCCGAGATGCGACCCATAGAACAGCATAATGACCTGTGTGGGGACAGAATGCAGAGCTAAAGGTTGGTCTTAGATTTTAAGTAGATTCCCCCATTGCATAATTAGACTAANCAAGAGAGAGATTTAGGAGGCTTATCCAGGACTTGAAAGAACAGCTGTTCAACGATAAAACAGAACCTACGCAGTTCTAATGCAAAGGAATCCAAGGTTCACTTTNAAATTTTTTTTTCTAAAGCAAAGCACCTGCGAACTTGAATGGATGGGGGATTTGAGTGTTCCTATGTTTATGATAATGCTTGCCACTCTGATCCGTAGGCAGAGCTGAAGTCTTTTTCTTGCAGCCGTATTCTGCCCCTTCTTGCTCTAATCTCTGTTCTGTGCTCCGTTCTTGTTGATTTGCATGTATGAATAGTAACACCTACTGACGGGCAGGACTCAGGAGACGCAATTTGGTTGACGGCTTTTCCTACCGCCGCGCCCTGTCAGCATCTTGCATTGATTTGGAGTGTAATCAATGCTCCTAGTTACTGCAGTGCCTGCTCCCCCTGGGCTCTGCCTTACCTCCTCCAGCTCCGTTCTCTGGCATTGGCTCTGCTGTGGATTGCTTGGAAAAGCTCGATTTCACCCTTCCTAGAGACTGGAGGGATCAGTTGGGGGGCTATTAATATGTTCCAGAGGGAAATAGCTCAGACTGTTTTTTTTAATCGAATAATTTCTTGCCTGCTTTATAATTTATCATATCCTTTTTTTTTGAAATATTATAGTTCTCCAGTACCCTTTGAAAACACCAGCTTGGTATTAGGAGAGCCATGATATGAGTCTCTAATCAAAATTCACCACATGGGCTCTGTCTTTTCAATAGGGGATATTTAAAAACCTGGGAGAGTGCGGCCAGCAGTACATATCCCTGGAACTGGCAAATCTCACATAATATGCAGAGTCCACAGGAGGAATATGTTTTCCCTTGAGAAAGCAGTCCCCTTTCCAATGCAAGACACCCCTCACCTCTGACCTTGCAGCCTTTAATGACGGGAGATCCTTGCGTTGTGTATTTGCTTCCTATGGGGGATTCATTTAAGCAACGACTATCCTCTGAGAAGGCTTGGGGACNTGCGTCCCAGATACTCTCTTCTTCTTCATCCCTTCCAACTGCATAAAAGAATGCTTTGCCAGAAGGTTCTCCACAGTCCCAGGCAAGCTTCCTGTGAACTGTCGGTACTTTTCCACCTCTGGACACAGGGGGAGTATGGTTGGGTCATGACAGCTCTGTGTGAGGCTGGGGAGATGGTGGAGTAACACTTTGACCTATTATCACAGCTTTTCATCTTTTACTCACTTCTTATTTTGCTTCTCACATAATGTTTTCAAAAAAGCTAGAGGAGCATTGTTTGAAGTTGCAACAGCCACAGGATAATTCACACGAAGTTCCTCTCCNGGTCTCAGATGTTGAAGGTGTGTTTATGTATTTTTAAACCCGTCCATAGTTATTTCACAAGAATGGCTGTGTCTATTAGCTCCCCCCGCCCAACACCTTTGGTTGGTTCTGTGTAGATGAGAACCCTTTTAAAGACATAAAAGGCCTCTGTGAGGGCTTTCAGCTGTGAAATCTTTTGTGCCAGCTTGGGGTCCCTTTGTTGTAGGAACACCAAAAGCTTAATATTCCCATAAAATAGGCCTTGGACTTAAAAAAGGCTAGTTTGTCAATCTATTGATTGCCTCAGGCTAAGAAAGCTAATTCCTCAGCACTACCACTGCATGTATTGAACAGGTTGATCCTTCTAGGTCAAATAACTGACACCGCTAAAATAATATTAAGGTTTGTTCCTGCACAAGCCAAAGAGCTGTGAAAATCCATCATCGCTACCTGATGCTTCTACCCTTTAATTTCTATTATTACAGAAAGATGGAGGAAGGCGCAACACAAAGTGCAGGGAAATGTATTCAAAGTGATCTACAGTGTTCTTAATAAAAATGCCCTTCCTTTACGAGCACCTGAATAGGCATATAAATATAACCAGCAATGGGAGTTTCAATCAGACCTTTACAGCTTTTCTTTTGTCAAGACTGACTTCCTGACCAAATTCAATTCTGGTCTAGAGTTTTGGCTTCCTTCTTCACCCTAAGAAGTTTCTTCCTCCACTTTTTTTTTATTGCCCACATATGAGATTAAGCTGGTCTCCTTTTGTACAGCACCTAAAGTGACTTTGCTTATAAAAATTGGTGACCATTACTTGAAGTTTTTGAAAAATACTGAAAAAAAAAATGGAATCAATAGGCTGAAAACTATCTTGCTCATGTGATGCTGCAGGGTGTTGGTGAGCCAGGGGCTCCAGCATAGCCTGTTTTTCCCAGCTTGCCTGCTGGGCTGGGCTATCTTCAGACATACTGCCTTTCTGCTTAGACTGTACAATCCAGCATCCAACCACGCAGAGTCTCTGAGATACCTGTAACTTCGGTCGGTAAGAGATGGAAGGTAGGAATCTGAAAACGAGGCACAATAGCGATGTGTAACATGTGATGNTTTCCCCTTAAAGCACTGCGTGCCTGAGTAGATGGAAAAGGGACCAAGCACCCNCCAAAGGGAAGAAAACACCTTTAGGGAGATTTGAAGATGTCATTAATGTCCNTGCCTGACACTAGTGACTTTGTCAAATGTCTAGGAAAGGGCCGTGGCAAGAGCAGAAGATATACCGAGAAAGGGAGGAAAATAACAAAGAAAAGTAACAGCTAGCCTTGGCTGTGAGTGACGGGGGCGAGTAGTTCAGGCTAGTTTCTGATGAGTTGCTTTCTTGTCTTTCTTTCCTAATGTAACAGAGACCTCAGTGTGAGAAACTGAGCTGTGTTTATCCCTGGATTTATTGGTTCTGTCTGGGCAGGTAATTGGGTGACACTGCCACTCCTTAAGGACTGAAGCTAATCCCTGATTTCAGAGTCTACCCTGGAGTAAGATGTCACAACAACAAAGAAACAGTTTTAAGTATGTTACAAAGGTGTCTATCATATATCAGAAAATATCATTCATCAGAAAAGAATGGCATAAATCCTGCCGGCTACCTGAAACCTTCTCGTAGGCAGACTGAGTGAGATGTGCCAGCATCTGCATCTACATAGACTTTCCTATATATTATTTATTTTGATTACAAGTTGAAATTTATTAATTATTAGTGTGTGTGCTATATTAGTATAGCACACGTGTAAAGGCCAGAAGGCCATTTTATGTGTTCATTTTTCTCTTTCCTCNTTTAGGTGGGTTCCAGGGATTGAACTCAGGTCNCTAGGCTTGCACAGCAAATGTTTTTCCCACTGGGCCATCTTGCCAGCCCTAGTTTGTGTATAATTTATATAACTCAGTCTCCACAAAATATGATTCCTCTGTCAATTCTCAGGTCTTCCAGGGGCTATNTATATAAGGACTGAAGACTGTCCTATGGAGACAGGATGTAGGCCAAGAAAGGAAGTGGTAATTTTGAATATACTTAGGTGTTCTTCACATAGTTTGTAGTTGTTGGGCTTGTCCACAGAGCATTTAAAGGAAGAGAATGAGGGGAATTGAAGGTAGGTGTGTGTGTGTGTGTGTGTGTGTATGTTTGGAGGCCAAAAGATAATCTCATGTAGCATTCCTCAGAAGCCATTTACCTGTTTTGCAAGACAGTGGCTCTCACTGGCCTGAAGCCTACCAAGGAGTCTAGGTTAACTGGCCAGCAAGCTCCACGAATCTGCTTCCCTAGGGCTGGGATTCTAATTGGCCATCACCATGCCTGGCTCTGGTGACTGAATGCAGGTTCTCATGCTTGCAAGGAGAGAAGTTATCCCTGAGTTATCTCTACAGCATACTTTTTCTTACCTCGTTTTTCTCTTTGAGTCGATGGGAACACCAAATGGATATGAAGGCCAAGGGTTGAATCTCCACCACTTATTTCTGCCAATGGAGGGGTGGGAAGATAACGTTATGATTGGACAGAATTCATGGCAAGAGTTGACAAATTGATGGTTGTTGCATGGTAGGTGAGGGATCTCTTCAAGCAAACTTCTTACATCATGACAGTAATAAGTACCATAGGGGGAACTAGACCTGTTCTTTCTCACAGTTAGTCAAGATTTCTGATGCCAGAGACCAACAGACTGTGTTTATATCTCAGTTCTGGCAACTAATAATTTCAAGTTGGATAAAGTTGTTATTCATTGAATCTAAGCCTCAGCTCCCTGCATGGAAAGTAGGTACTAAGTTTATCTGCCTTGTAAGNTGATGGTTAGGATTAGTGATAATGTANTTGAAGCACCTGCCTCATCTGGTGGTTGTCATTATTATCTCTCTTGTTTAGGCCCCTCTNGGAGGAGACAAGGGCTGTAATTTTGAAGTGTTCATCCATCCCTTCATAATTTATTGAGTGCATACCATGAGTTGAGCACCAGGCCAGACTCTGGGGATTTAAGAAGGCAGTGAGCTGGAAAGTAGGTAAGGCAGAAGGAAGGCTATTTCATGGAAGATGTGGTATCAGAATACTAGAACTGGATTGGGTTGTGACTGTGATTTGGGATAAAAAATTGCCACTATAAAATTGGACCTTAGTGTTCGAGTGAATATTACAGTTGAGCAGGATTCAGCTACATTAAACCTTCTGTCATAAAGACAGAGGTAATGGCTTTCTGTGGGCAGAGCAGTAGAGCTGCTTCAATTGTTAAGTATTTATATAACCCTCATATTTGCAATGTATGCACTTTATCATTTCCCAGAAGCTTACGCTGAGAAATACTTAAGCTGAGGATGCTCCTTACGGGTTCTGGGCTGTGTCTAGCACTCTTGGCAAATGTTAAAGTCCACTCAAGAAAGCTGCTCTATAGAAGGGGGCAAATGAGGGGGAAAGTAGTGTGAGGAGAGCCAACACGCTCTCCTTGATTGCTTGAGTGGTGTCTCTCCAGGTTCCTCTCTGGGGTGTTCTGGAGGGTCACATAGTACAATGCACGTGCAGCCCCCAGACTCTTGGGAAGGTGAGTGGAGCAAGCTTGTTCCTGGGGCATGCCTGGCTGTATGTTATTTCTTGTCTTCCCTCTGTGCTCACTCCCCAGGGCTGTCTCCATTGTAGGACCACAGTGTGGCCCACAGGGCACATAGTGACTCATGAGCAGAATGAAGACACTGCTGCTTTGCTGCTATGCAGGGATGCAGAGATTAAATTACATGTTTTCCTAGGTGAAACTTCTGTTTAATGGACACAACTGCTATCTTTTCAGCTAAGAAGAGAGTTGATGACATTGCCTTAGTCATGCATTTGAATCCGGAATTCTCCCCTGGAATATGGTTTTCCTATTTAGATGTCACTTCTTTCTACTTGGTTACATGCACATTATACTTATTACTGGCACATCTCTGCTTTCCAGCCTGGACTTAACTGTGGTCAATTTAACCCTCTCAACCAAGTGAAGGTATAAGAGTTCTGAGAGATTTCCAGGTTGTGAGATAAAAGAACAAAGAATATCTGCAAAAAAAAAAATTGAATGCAGAAGCTTGTGAGATGTGATTAATAATATAGAAACACTATTTATTTATTTTGCATGTATATTATGCATGTGTGAGCATGTGTGTGTGCACGCAGGTGAATGTGCATTTGGAGGTCAAAGATCAATTTCATGTGTCTTCCTCTATCACTTTTGTTATTATTATTATTATTATTATTATTATTATTATTATTATTTATGCAGGTCTCTCACCAAACCCAAAACTTTCTGTTTTGGCTATGTTGGCTGGCCAGCAAGCCCCTAGGATCCTCCTGTTCTACCCAACCTCCAGAACTAGGGTTCTACATATATGCGATGTGGTCCTGCTTTTACATGAGCAATGGATATGAACTCAAGTCCTCATGCTCACACAGCAAGTACTTTACCAACTGGGTCATCTCCTCAGGCCACAATTTTACTTTTATTATTAAATATTTATTGAGTAGTTATCACACTGTAGGCACAGACCTACCTATTTTATGTTTATATGTATTTTCTACATTTTAACCTCAAAACACCACAACTGGGAAAGCAGGAAACTGAGGCATCAAGAACTTGCTTATATGGGAAGGTCATGTGTCTTGGAAGTGTTAGGGTACTTCTTTCCTTCCTTCCTTCCTTCCTTTCTTCCTTCCTTCCTTCCTTCCTTCCTTCCTTCGTTCCTTCCTTCCTTCCTTCCTTCCTTTCTTCCTTCCAACAAGGTCTTACTATCTAGTCCATGCCACTCTTATATGCATGATCCTCTTGGTTTGGCTTCCCAAGTACTGGGATTATAAGTGTGCAACACTACATCTGATGTTGGAAAAAATTTTTGAACTCCTGAATAGCTCCCATATATCTTTTTTTGACCACTATATAATACGATGATCTACAGTGTAATAAGGTTTCAAGATAAATCTACCAGAGTGTATATATACACAGTATACACACATACACAGACACATAGACACATAGACACAGACACAGATACAGACACACACACACACACACACACACACACACACACACAGAGCTGTGTTCTTTCAAATCATCTCCTTGGAGGGTTCCATATTTGTAGAGACCCACAGAGGTTTCCTACTGAGAACTTACTCAGGGTGTAAGAATCTGAGCTTGCTTTACCCAGCAGGGCTGCAAGCACTACTGTATGCATTCTGGAAATTTGAGATTAGATTTGGTCTTTTGGAATGTCTAAAGTCACTTGGAGTCAAGTCTGGTGAACAGGGTAGGTCATTGAATTGGAGAGTTCTAATTTGTATGGCATGATTATGAAGGAATGCATGAACTGGATTTCTCTGTGTGATTGACATGCTCTGATGGCAGCTCAGAGACATTTTGCACAATGGAAAAATGACTGATCATGTGCCCNTTTTTGATGGGATTACATTGAAGAGGAAGTCCACAGAAGGAACACTAATTTCTGGTGCTCACATATTCCACACATGCAGATTGTGCTGATGAGCACATTAAACTAGCTTTAATCATTTTAAAAAATTGTTTTTAAAAATCATCTTAGCTGGCCATGGTGTTGCAGGCCTGGAATCTGAGCACTCAGGAGGTGGAGGTAGGAGGATCAGAAGTTCAAGGCCATCATCAGCTACAATGTAAGCTACAAATGTAAGGTCAACCTGGGCTACATGAAACCTTGTCTCAAATAACAAAACAAAGCAACAACCATTTTAAGAACAATCTGCTCTTCCGACAGCTATTCAAGCAGCCTCTTTGCATGATGCCCATCTATCAAGACAACCTGAATGGCTATGTATTGAATTCCCTTTTGACTTTTTGTTTCCATCACTTACAGCTTTTTCATTATGTAAATATAGAAAAATGGTCTTGTGCATGCTTCCTGGTCTCCTTCCATTTCATATTTATGAGACTGAGAAAAAGTTAGAAAGGAAGTGCTGAATGAGTGAGCATTAATAGACTCACATATCAACCTATGTAAGAAATAGATTTTTATGAAAATTGAGGTTACATGCTTTGAAGCACATTACATTGAGGATAATGAAGCTTAAAGCAAAGTTTGAGTTCAGAAATATATGAAATAAGAACACAATAATACATAGCAGTACAAAAGTGAAAGGCAAAGTATATCAACATCTAGGAGAGTTTTTACTTTTTCCTTAAGGCAAAACCTTTGTGTCATGGCACCCTGGGGAAGGGCTGTGGTTGTCATGCAGAGGTGTTCCAGAGTCTGGTCATACAGAAGCTTTGTGAGCATGTTGCTATCAGGTAGGTTGTGAGAGCAGCCTATTGTAGGAGCATTAATGTCATGGAAACCAGCAAATGCTACAGAAAGATTGGCAAATTTCTTCAGAGCCGGGGGTTAAATACCACTGGAACATGAGTAGTCATCTGCCTGCTTAGGCTTGCTTGCCTTCCCCCTCTGCTTGGAGCAGTTTTAATTGACTGCCATTATGCCATTATGATATGCATAATTTCCAGAATTATGCTCCATCATTCTACCTAGAACCTTGGAACATTTAATGGGAGCTAAGGGTTTGCTGAGGTCCGTGAAGGGGCAAACTGATTGCTTCTCGANCTGTCCCAGGTGTCACACTGTGTTCTGTGCAGTTGTGTCCAAGGTTCTGAGGGTCTGTAGAACTTNTGTGTTCAGTAGAGAAGAAATATAACTGCTACCTTCTACCTAAGGAAATTACAAGGATTCACAGGATGAAAGAGAAAAGANTGGCCACTAAGTAGNGATGCTGATTTGCNTCACTGGGTATCAAGAAGCCCCATTATTTGATCTTTGTACCTCAGATATAGTGAAACTATGAACTTATGTTGTAATAAGAATTATTTAATTGGGGCTGGAGTGATGGCTTAGAGAGTGAGAGCACTTTCTATTCTTTTTTCAGAGGACCTGAGTTTAGTTGCCAGGACCCATGTCTGGTGGCTCACAAGCACCTCTAACACCAGTTCTAGAAGACCTTCTTCAGTCTTCCGTGAGTACCCACACACAGGNGCCATTCACACACACAGACACACAAATAAATAAAAAAACAATTATTTAATAAACAGATTAGATGTCTTATTATCTATCTATCTATCTATCTATCTATCTATCTATCTATCTATCTATCTATCTATCTATCTATTTTGAGATATGTCTCACTATGTATCTTTGGCTGGCCTGAAACTTGCTATGTAGACCAGGCTGGTCTCAAGTTCATGGTAATTCACTTGCCTCTGCCTCCCCAGTGTTGGGACTGAAGTTGTGTACCACCACAGCTGTTGTTGGTTGTTTCGGCTCTTTTGGCTAGCCACCCAGCCACCCAGCTCCAAACAAATCACACACGAGTCTTATTCTTAATTATAAATGCCCAGCCTTAGCTTGGCTTGTTTCTAGCCAGCTTTTCTTTCTTTCTTTCTTTTTTTTTTTTTCTTAAAAAATTTTTTATTTGCCAGGCAGTGGTGGCACACGCCTTTAATCCCAGCACTCGGGAGGCAGAGGCAGGTGGATCTTTGTGAGCTTGAGGCCAGCCTGGGCTACCGAGTGAGTTCTAGGACAGGCTCCAAAGCTACACAGAGAAACCCTGTCTGGAAAAACCAAAAAAAATAAATTTTTTAAAATTTATTTTACATACCAATCACAGATTCCTCCTCCCACCCCTCATTCCCTCCTACAAGATGGTAAGGCCTCCCAAGGGGAATCAGCTGAGCCTGGTACATTCAGTATAGGCAGGTCCAAGTCCCTCCCCCTGCCTCCAGGTTCTAGCCTGCTTTTCTTAACTTCAATTTTCCTCATCTATCTTTTGCCTCTGGGTTTTTACCTTTTTCCATTTCTGTATACCTTTTCTTTCTTTCTTACTCTATGTCTGGTTGTGTAGCTNGGTGGCTGGCCCCTGAAGTCCTCCTCCTTCCTCTCTCATTCCTTAATTTTCCTTCCTCCTCCTCTCATATTTCTCCTATTTATCCTCTCTGCCTGCCAACCCCACTTATCCTTTCTCTTGTCTTGCTATTGGCTGTTCAGCTCTTTATTAGACCAATCAGNTGTTTTAGACAGGCCAAGTAACACAGCTTCACAGAGTTAAACAAANGCAACAGAAAAGAATGCAACACATCTTTGCATCATTAAACAAATGTTCCACAGCATAAACAAATGTAACACATTTTAAAATAATATTCTACAACACACATCCAACTGATTAGAAGTGTTTAGTAAGTGGATTCTATATTGGGAGGAAGTTGCTGAAGATCTCACCTTGACTGAAGGTGTCCTTCAGTAGTACCCCTGCTGTACAGGCAGTGTACTTATTTGTATAATGCTACTGTTGCTAAAAATATGTTTGGACCACCCTTTGGAGCTGACTTCAGAATCATTTAAAAATCAAGCAAGAAAACTTGTCTAATTGCTTTAGAGTCACAGCTTATCTGGAACTCATCTTGAACATGGTGTGACCTAGTGACACCATTACTTTTATTCATCAGACTTAGCTTTAAATGATTTGGGGGCAGACATTTGCTATCACCAAGATGGTCTTAAAAATGACTTTGGGGTTGGGTTGGAGAGATAGTTGAGTTCGTGAATTCTCTCCTTATAAACGTGAGCATCTGTGTTTGATCTCCAGAATCCGTGTGAAAAATGGCCAGCGATGCTGGTGCATGCTTGTAATTATAGCCCTGGAGATGTGGAGACAAGAGGATTCCCCGAGACTCCTTGGCCAGCTAGCCTAGCCTATTCGGTGAGCTCCAGGTCACTGAGAGACCCCGACTCTAGGAAAAAAAGANGTGGATGGCTTCTGAGGAATAACATCCAAGTTTGTCCTTGGGCTCCACATGTCCTCACGCCAGTACATGTGTCCACATGAACATGTGCACAGATATATATACATACACAAACATATGGAGGCTGGGAGGAAGAGAGAGATTAGATAGTCTCAGGCGTCTGACTGTTACTTGTGAAGTCTCTTTGGAGATACTTTAGAAATATTTATAATTGACAAATGAATTTACCCTTTGACCCATAAACTGTATTTCTTGGAATTTACCACACAGATACATTAAGAAAATACAAGAAAAAAAAATCCTGCACAGACTATTTACTACAACAAAGAAAGAGAGAACATACATATTCCACAACAGAAGGCAGGTGGGAGTGTTTTGGAGACTCTATAAATTAGAACATGATTCCATAATTAGTAAGAATAAGGCAGAGGTACACATTAAGTAAATACAGGAGAGTGTACTGTCACTCTTCTTTTAAATATTTATTTTTATTAGTGTGTCTGTGTGAATGAATGCCTTATGTGCCATGTGTGAGCAGGTGCCCACGGAGGCTAGCTGAGGTCATCAGATCCCCTGGAGCTAGAGTTCCAGGAGATTTTGAGCTGGGATGTGGGTGCTGAGAATTGAACCTAGGTCCTTGGAAAGAGCGGTGAATGTCTTTTCTTAATAATTTTATTTATTTATTTTTATTAAAAGATTTTCTGTTTATTTTACATACCAACCACAGATCCCCCTCTCCTCCCTCCTCCAGCCCCCCCAGCCTTCCCCCTCAACCCACCCCCATTGCCATCTCCTCCAAAGCAAGGTGTCCCATGGAAAGTTCCCAGAGCCGGGCACACTCAGTTGAGGCAGGTCCAAGACCCTCCTCCCTGCACCAAGGCTGCGCCAGGTGTCCCACCATAGGCACTGGGCTCCAAAAAACCAGCTCATGCACTAGGGATGGATCCTGATCCAATTGCCTTGGGGTCCCCAAACAGTTCAAGCTAAACTACTGTCTCAAGTCCAGAGGACCCAGTCCAGCACCATGGGGGCTGAATGTCTTAACTNTTAGGCAATCTCTCCATTCCCAACACGTTTGCTTTAAAAAAAGTGTGTAGATATATATATATTAATCCACACATACAACTCCAGACACACAAATCTGTACTATTTCTAGATGGACTTAAAGGAATGAGCAACATATTAATTTAAGAAGGGAAAGCAAGAAACCCAAAAGAATATATTGTGAAAGCAAAAAAATTTCACCTTTTAATATTTGAATGTTTAAACACATACTTTCATAAAATAAAAACAAATAAGTTATGGGCACAAGGTCATTACAAGAAAGTTCTTTTTAACTTGTTTTTTACATTTTATTTTCTCTCTGTGTGTGTGCGCGCGCACTTGCAGTCTGTGTGCAGGCACATGCATCATGAAGTACGTGTGGAGATCAGAGGACACTTACCACAANTGGTTTTCTCTCTATTCCATGTAAATTCCAGGGACTGAACTCAGGTCATCTGGCTTGGTGGCAAGTGCCCTTTCCTGCTGAGCCATCTCTTCAGCCTTGCAAGCAATTTCTAAAGAGTTTTAAAGACGAGTAATGGTGTTGTAGTAATGATTTGATCCAAGAGTTGTTGCTTGAAGAGAAACTGAGAGGTACAAGCTGCCTAGATATGTATATTCTGCATGTATATTCTGACACACTTGTTAAGAAAGGCTTCATTGCTTCAAGCTCATTTAATTGAGAAACGACATACTTGGAGGCAGTAGCTAAAGAACACAGCTGTGATCTTTATTTCCTTGTGACCCCTACAAGGGTGGGAACTACGTGGATGTATCATACAGGCAGCCCAGAATGCTGTCTGGTTTAAGGAGGGATGGAGCTTATGAAAACAAAGATCGGAGATTTCACAGACTCCTGGGGCAGAAAAAGAGCCAAGCTCAGCCTTCTAGAGCCACACANAGACAGTGCCCTGTCATCCTAGAGCAGTTTCTCAACCTTCCTAATGCTGTGACCCTTTAATACAGTTCTTCATGTTGTGGTGACCCTCAACCACAAAATGATTTTGTTGCTACCTCATAACTGTAATTTTGCTGCTGTTATGAATTGTAATGTAATTATCTGATATGCAGGATATCAGATATGAGGTCCCCATGAAGGGGTTGTGACCCACAGGTTGAGAACCATTGCTTTAGGGTAAGACCACTACTCAGGCTGCTGCCACATTTAAGATACCACTTGGGAGCACACTCCCCTGGAGTCTACATGAAGCTGCCTGTGCACACTTTGCTTCTATCTTATTGGTCAGAAATCACCCATATGACTAGCAGGGAAATATATTACTTATGTGGGGTTGCTATATACCCAGCCCAAACTCTGATACTCTGTTGCAATGAAAGTGGAGGGGAGTGATGGGTACTTTTCCTGTAACCATCNCTCAGTCCTGCAGATCACAGCTCCAGGCTGAATGCAAATATGAGCTGGAAGAAGGGAGGCGGTGTCATCTCCATTTGGGTCTCAATGGGAGACAACTGGATTTGAATAAACTTGAATCTATGCTTCTGTTTTTAAATCTGTGTTTCTGAGAGGGAGGCTATTTTTGCTGAAATATGCAAAGCCATGGAAAAAATAAGAAAAAATTATTTCTTGTCATCATTGGTAAATCATTGAGCATGAATCCCAATAGGAATTTCCTGATGGGTGGAATGAGAATGATCCTATAGNACTCTTAAGATGAATATTCAAGCTAGGTTATAAGTTTATATGATTCAAGCAATTTGGTTTCCTTTGGAGACTGGTGGAACTCATCCAAGTCTCCCACATTGTAAGGGAAGGTGTAGAAGAGATAGACCATTTGTGAGTTAGCTTTCGGTGGCTGTGATAAAATGCCCGAGATAAACANTTGAAAAGGAGGGCAGGTTTATTTTGGTTTGTAGTTACAGAAGTTCCAGTCAGTGGTGGCTTGGCTAACTTCTCACCACTGGACCCTACTTCAGAAATCCCAACACCTCTCAACAATGTCATCCATCGGGAATCATGCCTTCAACACATGAACATGTGGGGCTATTTAAGATCTAAAACACTACAAACTTCAGGGGTCAAGCTTCTTGACCTGAAAAGATGGCCTTTCTTAATTATCATCTCCCAGAATGTGGTAAATAACCCGGCGGTGCTCTATGTCACGGAAAAGTCAAAGTTGCTTTGTGAGTGTGCTTTGTCTCTCTTGAGTTTCATTTCTTCCTTCTCTTTTTCCCTGAAGAAAACAAACGCTGGCNGGTGTGGCATGGAAGCACATGACTGTAATCCCAGCATGTATAGAGCAAAGATGGGAGGAGTGTGAGGTTGGGGCTAGCCTGGGCTACAAGGTGAGACCTTGTCTCAAGGGAAAAAAATGGTTGCTGGGTAAATCGGGTTATCCAATAATTTCTTAGTATTCTAATCATATGTGTGCGAGGCTTTTCACATGTGAAAGCTTGTGTGAGCTGAGAAGCAGAGAGGGGGTGACCTCAAAAGGATATTGGGGTGCTGGTGAGACTGAACTTTCTGATGCTGAAGTTTGANTATAGAAGTCTGTGTTGAGACAAGTGTGGACATATCCAAGACAGACTTAGAAGGTGTCTTTAAAGTAGGGAGTCTACCATCAGAAGGGATTGAGAATAAACACTTAATTCCTCTCAAATTTAGTGGCACTCTACTGTTTTTGATTGGTTTCAAGAAGCTATTGGATGTTTACGTGAGTCTAATAGAGGGCCTCAAATGTTCCTGAGAAAAATAATTAACAAATGAAGCCAATGCAGCTAATATTTTAATGTGTTATCCCTTTAAGAGGAGCCCTTCAAGTACTGTTATAAGAGCTAGACTGTACTTCATAGTCTTCATTTTGTAGAAACACACGGCATAGGTTTAACAAAATGATNCATAGTTCCAAGTGTCTTTTATTACTTCTACTNAAGCCTGAGGTTGAAAAGCATTCACATCCCATCTCATATCCCAAAGGAGCTTATCTGACTCATGTTTGCTTTCTATCTTAAATCTTCACAAAGACTCAGGAAAATGCTGGTGTTCAATAGTCATTGCTAAGGACATCTCAAGCCTCTGGGCTTTCCCTCTGTTACAGGTCTGTCTTCCTCCAGTTACGTCCCTTTCTGTGACTGGGGATGATGTCTTTTGGATCTTTTCTGTGAAAAGATCCCTTTCTTCTCATTGTACATCCCATTTCCCGAGTCAGAGTGCTTAGGCAATTTGCTTGCATCTCCTGTCATCCGATTTCTCCTTCCAGGGGCCTCACTGTGATAATTGGGTCACCTAGTTGGGATAAATGAATTGTTCTTTAGGGTGAAAGAATTGCAGTGGTTACTCTTTCAGTCTCTTTCTGTCTTTGTATAGTACAGGGCTGGGATTTAAGAAACAAGAGTGGGGATCATAATTGAACTCTCTAGGCAAGACTGACCTTGCACAGTACCTACAATTAGCTCCAGCAAGGGGACAAATGGGCTGTAAATGACCAGGATGAAGGTTAATTTAAATACAAGAGCAGTTAAAAATGGAAGAGTTTGTCTTTTAGCAAAGATAAGACATTTTATGATTCATAAATGATTCTAAAATTAGGGACGTGTAAAAGATAGATACCATCTGCAAAAACAGCCTTTACTCTGTGTCACCAGGAGCTTGGCATCACTCAGGACAGGCTTGTTCCTGTCTGTATGCGCATGGTNCTTCACCAACATTTTGATTTCTGTAAACAATCCCCAAGTATACCCCAGAGAAGACTTGACCACTCATTTTTCTCTTCCAAGGTAGTTGAATTTGGCTTGCTGTCTGCCTCCCAGTGTGAATAAGTCACCCAATGGACAACCAGACTAGGATCCCATCCATTCTCATTCTCACTTTTGAGTTCATGGTACCAAAAGTCATTTCAGATTTTGGAAATGTGTTGTGTTTTGGCTGAATGGCCANGGAGAATGTATTTTTATATATTTTGCTAGAGAAAAGTCTTGCCTTATTTTTCCCATTGAGGCAGGAGGAAAATCCAGGTAAAACTTTTAATAGGCATTCAACAATTATTCTGTATTCAGGGCACAGCCACAGGTACATGGCATCATCAATGGACCTCTTAAAACTGTACCTAAAGCACATCTAACTAATTTACTAGAGTGATAACTCCCATCTGTGTGATATTAGAGCATTTTAAGATGGCCAAAGTTCTGATTTGTTAAAAAATAAAGTTCTGGACCATTTTTTTTCCCCATAGGAGGTGAAGGGGCCAGGATTTGCGTCATTTAAATTATTTCAAGAATCTTCCAGAGGGAAGCCTGTGGAGGTTTCCCACCCTAAACTCAGAGACTTGTACTTTTCCATCCAGCCTGGAGATGCTTCTGAAATATGCCTTCCTCTTTGTCTGTACTGCCTTCCTCCCTATGTGCTCCCTCACCGTAGTGGCCATGAAAATTCTCTGGTCATCTTTTCTTACTGTGTCACCCTCCAGTCTCCATTCTGTAGAGCACATTCCTGGNACATNTGTTTCTTCCACACCTCATTCATCACATCAGCGATGATGGCTTCCTGCAGAAGATGGGGAGCTGTTGTCTGGAAGAACAGGGAGAGGGAGCGTTGGCATCTTCCTCTAGCATTGGAGTCAGGTGGCTGGGATTGTGCTGAGCATGGTTTCTGTAGCCTGGAGCTGGGAAACCCAGGAACTGGGAAGGAACTTTAATAAAGCACCTTAAAGTGTTGAGTTAATGATCTTTTCTTAACATCTATTAGGTTCTTCTCTATGCATGCAGCGTGCATGTGTTGTTGTTGTTGTTGGTGTGTGTGTGTGTGTGTGTGAATGAAAGTGTGTGTGTGCAATGACATGCACCATGACATGCAGGGGACAACTTTTGAAAGTCAATTCTCTCCTTTCATTTTGTTTTTGGAAGCAAGGTCTCTCTCCTTTCTGCCACTGCATTGAGTACTCAAGACTAGCTGGCCTGATAGCTTATGGTTGGTTTTCCCCTCTCAAATCTCTCTGTAGGAGTGCTGGGATTATAGATATGTATTTCTGCATCTAGCTTTTTACATGTGTTCCAGGCTTTGAACTNGGTTGTCAGGTTTGCAAGGACTTCCACATGCTGAACCATCTCCCTGTCTTTATATCTACCAGACTTCTGTGCATTACTTCTGTAACAGAGTTTAGACATTGAGATTTGGCTTGATCATATTCCTTGTTTTGGCCAATGGAATATGAACAAATGTGACATATACTCTGGTCTTAAAGAAATTGTGAGCTTCTGTTGGCTCATTCTCTAATCCTTTCTGTAACAAGAATTGTTTGTTGCAAACAGGGGCTGCTGCTATTGCTTGAGTCCTAGGCAAGGAAACACACATTGCTGCAATGGTTGACCTGTGACATGAGCTCAAAGCACAAAGACGTTTGTTGTGAGCCCATCAGAGACTGTGGAAAGCACCGTCAGAGACTGTGGAAATCATTCCTGCTGAGGTTTGACTAGAAAAGTCCTTTAGGTTTTCCTTCAATTTTATTTTCTTCATTATAATTGTTAGTATGTGTATGTGTGATGTATATATGAGTTTAGGCATATGAGTGTCACAGTGTACTTGTTGGGGTCAGAGGACAAGTTTCAGGAGTTGGTTCTCTCCTTCCACCATGGGTTCTGGGGATTGAACTCAAATCATCAGGCTTGTGTGGAAAGATCTTTTACTTAATGAGCCATCTTGACAACCTGGCATCCTTTAAGTTCAAGAAGGCTTCTGTGCTGAAGGCATGGATGCAGATGGTGGATTTTGAGGAACTGGATCACAAGAGCTACAGCTTTACCAGTGGATTAATCCATTGATGCAGTCATAATCTGATGACATTGTGAGGAGATGGTGAAACTAGAAGGCAGAGCCTTATTGGAGAAAATAGGTCACTGTGTGTGTTGGCTAGTTTTNTGTCAACTTGACACAGGCTAGAGTTTTCTGAAGGGAAGGAACTCAATTGAGAAAATGCCGCTAGAAGATCTGACTGTAGGCATTTTCTTAGTGATTGATGAGGGAAAGGGCCAGCCCTTTGTGGGTGGTGCCATCCCCGGGCTGGTGGTCCAAGGTTCTATAAGAGAGCAGGATGAGCAAGCCATGGGGAGCAAGCCAGTAAGCCACACCCTTCCATAGCCTCTGCACCATCTCCTGCTTCCAGGTTTCTACCCTGTTTGAGTTCCTGCCCTGACTTCTTTCAATGATGGACTATGATGTGGAAGTGTAAGTCAAACAAACCCTTTCCTCCTCTACTTGCTTTTGGTAATGGTGTTTCCTCACAGCAANGGTTAACTCTAACTAAGACACTGGGGACGGACATGTCCCCAAAGGGTATAACTTGTCCTCCCCTGCCTTGCTTACTGATGACCATGAGGGCAACAGCTTTCTTCTGTCAAGTCTTTCTAGTCTGTTCTACCTCACCACTGACCCAAAAGCAGTGAAGTCAGCTGGACACGGACGGACTGAGACCTTTGCAACAATGAACCAAATAATCCTTTCCGGAAGTTGATTTGCTCAGGTGTTTGTCACAGGGATGAAAAGTGACTGACAGCCTTGTCCCCAGATACTGCCCCAAGACTGTACTGTAGCTATCAAGGCAGCTCAAGGTGCTGGGGCAGTGGCTAGTACTCAAATGACTATCATCTCTCTGGGCACTCTCTGTGGGCATNCCCCTTCCGGTTTGCATCTCTGTGGTCATGTTCTTCAGNAGGGCTGCCATGATCCAGATAAAGCCAGGCNACTTTTTCTCTTCTTGGGGGATGTGGTCAGGAAGCAAAACCCAGGTTCCTCTGTGTATGAGACATATAGGCTCCTCTTGCCAATGTTCCTAATTTGGGAGTAGCTTTTATCTTGGGGAATCCCTTCCCATTTCAAATTTCTACAAGAAATTCAATCTTTGATCTCAAATTCTCTTCCTAAAAAATGTGCAAAGATTCATAGCTTTCTGTTTTCCTGTTTTACTCTTGGGTTTGCCCTGGGCCAAGGAACAGAGCCNATTGTACTTAATTGCAGTGGACAAGAGAGGGGAAAAAAAAATCAGAGAACAGAAAAATAAGTTAGTATTTCAGATTGCCACTTAATCACATTCCTATTTTAAGGCAGTATTTCTCAACCTCAGCAGTATTGACTGTAGAGCTAGATAAATCTTTGTTGTGGGCAGCTGTCCTGTGTTGTACAGGTTGCTTAGCAGCAACCCTGGCTTCTACTTGCCTGATGCCAGTAGCACTCTTTCCCCTCTCCGTGACAACAGAAATGTCCGNAGATGTTGCTTCAAGTCTGTAGGAAAAGGAGTGGAATCACATCCAGTTAAGAGTGACTGATTAAAAGAATACCCTTAGCATAACCTTTGTTTTCTCTAAGATTTAGCAGAGCACTTAACACATGGTGGATTCTTAGTAAATATTTTCTGAGTGAAGGAGGTCAATTAGTGGATTCTATTTATATTTCAACTGGGTCTGCTGCTCATCTTGAAAGGGGAAGTGGAAGAAAACTCATGTGCTTTTCTTAAACAATTTTTATGCCTTTCTGTAGGCGCAGGATGCATGTGGGTGAATGTTCAAGCTAATTACTGCTGTGGAGGAATTCTAATGAAGTTCTGAGGCCAGTCACTCAACCTGTGTGGTGCTTAACACAAAGTTAACCGACACAGAACATTTATGAAAAGAAACAACACAGTAAATAATTTATATGCCAGAGACTAAATCCTGGGAGGTCATGAGTCAACTATAGTGCTCTTCCATAATCACACTCCTTGATTTCAGTGCTTGAGTTATTAGCAAGAGTGGAAAAGGATGAGAGGCAGTTGCAATGCCCNGATGATGATAAAANCACATACGCAGTCACACACCTTAGTGCCTTGGAAGACCTTTCTACAATGAAAGAAGCTTTTCCTGTGAAAAATGAGGGCTTCTACACAACTTTAGCGAATATATATATATATAATTATATATTATAATTTTTTGAGTCTTGCATGTTAGAATTTGGGGAGGAATTTATAGCCATATTGCTATTTATGTCTTATAGAAAGTTAATCCTACCTCTTGGACACAATGGCAACCCAATTATGAAGGCAGACAGGCTAGAAGGGGATTAGCATTGCTCGTGTTCCGTGCTGCTCATTGTCTGGTTACAGTGAAGGGAGGCACTTTTATCTTTAGACACACAACAGATAGCCTGTCATCTCAGGCTTTTAGAAATTTAAATATGCAAGCACTTGGCAGAACAGGTATCTCTGCAACCTTTCTTAATAACAACAGGCTGCTGTTCCGTGCCTGGGGTACAATTTAGCAGGTACATCTCATTTTGGCATATGTGTGAAAAGGAAAACCCTATGTAGTAGGATTACTTTACCAATATGATGTTTCAGAAATAGCTCAGATTTAAATTGCCATGGGGCTGTATTATTAAAGTGAGAGATTTATGCAGTGTACACTACAAATCCCTGGAGAGATAAATGTGCTTATATTATAGGTAAAAATCAGAAAGGTAAATAGCAAGTCTGGATACCATTTTCTTTTAAGTGGTATTTTAGTTGTGTGAGGATTTCTTAAGGGCAAGAACAGACAGAGCAATGTTTAATCAGAATGTGAAAAATTAGACTCAGAGGGAACCAAGAATTTTAAAAGAAGCTTATTTTTTTCAGACAATAAGTTATTGCTGACCCTTGAATAGATAACTTTTTTTTACCTAAGAAGGGTTTTTTTCTGCCTAGGAGTGTTGTGATGATACTTCGATGATCTACTGGTTCCTTTCCTTGTGGTCATTATCACTCTCAGTGATGGTCTCACCCCAGGAATCTTTATTCCCAAAGGTCCTAGAGGAAACAGCATGTCCTGTATGAGTCTCCTTCTCAGTTGTCACTGCCTGCATGGAGACATTCCAGAACTCCCAAGTCTCTCCACATTGACATCACTTCCTGCTTCCTCTCTCTGTTTCCGGCACTGCTTCCAGGAGAGCAAGCTCCAGGTTCCCTTTGCTCACAAATTCCTCTTGCACTTAATGCTAATCATTCTGCTAATGAGTATCTTGTGGGTGTCTCCAGTTAATTTCAAAATGTGGTTACATTGGTAGACTTCAGTGTGTGTTGTAGGTAATCTGCTCTCTGGGATATTAGCTGACATCACAAAGAAGCTCTTGTTCAAATGTTCAGAAATCCTGTGTAGAAGGTAAGCATGGCAGNACATGCCTGCAATCCCAGCACTTGGCAAGCTGAGGCATGAGAATAGTGAGTTTGAGACTAGGCTGGGCTTCAGAGTGAGTTCATGGCTAGCCCAAGGTACATCATAGGATTCTGTCCCTATTGAGCCTCTACCCCCACCAAAAGACAAAAAGAATCTCAAACTTGACCCTATCTTTGATCTGACACTGCCCCCTCCCCTCTCCCCTAGAACTTCTCAGTGATGCAGAGGATCTCAAAGATGGGAAGGTAACATGACATACCCTCGTGTTGTTTTGTGACATCTATTGACATCTCACCAACTTGGAGAATACAGAGTTGGACTTTATATGTAGAAGATGCCAGCTGTGCCAAGGCTGGAAGTGAAGAGGATATCCTGTTTTGAGGTGGAGAATCCAAGCACTAGTGAGAAATCAGTAAGGTATCANTTCCATGAAGACACCACCCACTGGAGATCAAGACCATNATAGGCGGCAAGGCTGACAAAATTCCAAGGAGGAGCCGAGTCTGCTGTTCATACACTGGGCAATGGTTCGAGGGTATATGGGCTGGAAAGTGCTGTGTGGAATTTTCATAAAGCTAAGAAAAGAATACGGAAATAGGTAAACTAATTTTAACTTTCACAAATGCTTTTACTATACNATAACATAGAGTTCACAGAATGAGGTCACCCAGCAGCATCTAGTTGGCGAGCTCAAGTTCAGAATCTGGTATGCTCAGGGCACTTGTGCAGATCTGAGAAGGGTACCTGGGGGTGACCTGCCAGAGTGGTACTGCTCAGGAGCAGCCTGAGGTTTCTTCTCTAGGGCCAAGGACATCCTCTACAGCTTGCAAATCCAATTGCTTAGCAGAGTATGAGCTGTTGACGTAATGCCTGGCATCTTAGTGAGAACACAAACAGCAAGATGTGGCCGAGGACTGCCATTGCTGGCCATGCCATGATGGAAAGTAGCAAACACCTTCCGCTTAATGACCTCTTAGGTTGTAGGAGCAGAGAGCCCCCACGTAGTCAATGTCATCCCTGCTTCATTCTGCGTCTNTCTCATTCCTACAACCATTTTCTCCCCTTTACCACATAGAACTAACTCTCAGTCACATTCTTTTATTTCTAATCACTCTTCAAAGACAGGCATATTGAAGTACTTTAGGAAAAAAAAAAGGCAATTTGAGCTCTCTGGAACAGTTCCTTATTCTTCCTGCCAAGTATGTCCTAAGTCCACAGCAGGAAGTTCAATTAGCAAATTCATGAATCAGGGTTTTAATTATACATTTGTCTGAAAAGAAAATGCTGGCTTCGCTTCTGTCCTATACCTTGTTTGCAGGAACCTCAGCATGACTTTGACTGAGCCTGGGTCCCTGTGGTGGAATGTGAGATGGTAAAATGCAAACATGTTAGTGGAAATTCTTTTGCATCCGTCCAGGGGCATTTCTGTATTTAGTAAGCAGCAAGAATTCTTGGTTGTATGAAAAAAAAATCAGAATTGATTCTAGAAGGTTAAGGAAGTACCCTAATTAAGAGGTTAGCTAATTGTCACTCCCCGCTGTGTCTATAGATTGTATCTGATTTTTAAGTCATGACTAAACATTTGAACAGTATGCTTTTTTGGAACACATTCTCTACTATTCTCTTGCTTCCCCCGTTAGATGCTATGNTCTTTGAGGTTGGGATTTTTCTCTTCCTTCTCCTCCTCTTCCATTCCCTTTCTTTCCTTTCCTTGTCTTCTTTCTCCACTGGAGGTTTTGAGCCTAGAGGTCATCATCAGTAAGTATNTCTCCTCAGTATCTTAGGGAGAACTTGGNTTTCAACAGCTCTCTGGTTTGATATATCGAGTGTAGAGTGGACACCTTGGCAAAAGGCCTGGATGTGGGTGCTTAGGCCCATCCTGTAAGACTGTGGCCCATCCTGTCCTGGGTGAGTCCAGAGAAGCAGCATTGGTCAGGCAGAATAGTAGGAGATGTTACTGAACACGAAAGCTCAACCAGCTCTCAGAGGCTGGCGGCGGTTCAGAGGGTTACAGGTTTCCTGATGTGTAGGATTTTCCCAAGTCCTTTCTAGCCAACGATAAGCTAATTCTTCGAAATTGTCAATATTGCTGTGACAGCATAGATGTATAATAACCTTGACCTTTGGTTCTGTAAGATTTAACCTTGTGAACAGTCCCAAATCATGACTAGACGTCTTCAACCCCCATTTNACAGAAAAGTAAAGTTGCCTATGTAACAGGTGGGGGTGGGATTGAATATTACTGTCCAGTTGCCCTTCCTCCTTATTTACAAAGGAATAGAACTGCTCTGAAGGGTTCTGGTTACCTCAGCCACTCTGCCTCCTGTGTTTCAGCACTCTGTGTGGGAGGGAAGCAGAGTGAGTTGGGGGCTCTGGGTTTACAATTAATTTTATCTTACTATGACAAATAATAATATACCTCCATGTTGGCTAATCATAACTAAGGTAGAAAAGAANTTATGGGCCACTGAGGAATTAGAATTACCACTTAAAAAATGTGAGTCTAAGTTGTTTAAACACAGGAATNAAAAAGACATGGGAATCATAAAGTAATTCTAGATGCAGCATGGGGATAAGATTTAATGAAGACATTGTGAACTTTTAGGATATTTCTATTAAAGACATTCAATATAGGCTCAAGGGGTTATACTGAAAAGGAAAAAAAAAGCTTTGGAATTGGCTCAGAGATGCCTTCAGGTATTTTNCTCTTGCATTTAAAAAACATTAAAAGTATTCCTTCTCACATTTAAAGTTATGAGAAAATTTCATGTGTGTGGTATTTGTATATGTTTGTGGAGGTATGTACATGCGTGTGCTCATGTAGAGGCCAGAGACTGACAACTGGCATCGTCCTCAAATGTTCCCACCTTTCTTTTTGAGACAGGTCTGTCACTGAACTTAGGGTTCACTGATTTGTCTAAGCTGACTGACCACTGAGCTCCAGGGATCTACTGGTCTCCATCCTCCACACCCCAGCACTGGGGCTACAGATGTGTGACACAGCATTCTACATGGGTGGTGAGTGTCAGCACTCAGGTTCTCACACTTGTACAGCATGTACTTTAATGGCAGAGCTGTTGTGTTCCTAGCCCTATCTTCCAAAAATTATACCACAGATTTAAATAGCTTAAATAATGTATATGTTGGTCAGTTTGGGCTGTTATAACAAAATACCATACATAGGCTGAGTGGTTTAAACAAGAGGCATCAGGTTTGGAGTCTGTCAAGTTCAAGGTCAAAGTACTGAAAAATTTGTAAACCTAATTACTTCNCAAAGGCTCATCTTCAAAAGAGCCAAGGACACAAGCTTTCAGTCTAGAGCATTGTAACTTGCAATATATATAAATATGAAAATTCTGAAATTAAACTATTACATTTCTTTAAATTATTTTATTACATCCCTTTTAAGCATACCTAGTATATTTAAGAGTCTAAATATCACTGCAACTTACACTGAAGCTTAGTTTTCTTATCATATTTTTCTTATTAGAAGTCTCAAAATGTTAACATGTTTTTTTTTTCTATGTGGATGATCATTATAGGTTGGGCCAATTTGTTAGGTATTAAAAATAAAATTGGCTGGAAAATTTTTGTCTTGTCTCTCTGCATGAATATGTGTTATTACCTATTCCCATTATTACTACACNCATTGTTTCACAGTGTTGTGGATTCAAGGCAGGGTTTCACACATACTCCACAAACACTGTGCCACTAAGTCTCATGCCTGCTCTAGAACCAAAGTGCCAGCATCTTGTCCTTTAAGTTTTTATATTTGCAAGCACCCTGTCCACAACTGAGCCAGTGTTGTTACTAGTGCCAGCCA
>LZPO01097182.1:54251-70139 GCA_001675575.1 Neotoma lepida | reverse complement strand
AAGATCTGGATCACAAGTGTGCCTTCCATTTCTGGATTGTAGTTCATTTTAGATATGGTCAAGCTGACAACCAAAAATAGCCATCACACTGCTTACACTGGTAACTGAAGAAATTTACTATTTACATATTTGAATATGTAAATGAAGGCATGATTTCCCATTGACTACAGTGGCAGTCACCAGTGTAACTAAAAGTAGAGTTTCTCTGAGTTTATCTGAGAATAGAGATTGGTAGGTCAGAAAAGGCAGGACCTGCTACTTTTTATTTAGTAACTTTCTGTATTTTTCATTTTTATTTATTGTTCTCTTTTCTATGTTTACTGTAGATACAGAGTAAGGGAAGAGGAATGTGGAACAGAGTCCAAGGGAGAGAGACTTGGGCCATGTGCTTCGATCAGTTCTTCCTGAAAGGTCCTGCCATGGCATGGTGATGCCTCTTGATGCCTCATCCTTGGCCCTTTCCTCATAAGGCAGCCTGAGTGTTCACAGNCCCGAGAGTCAGCNCAGATACTGCCATTGATTTGTTCTGCTGGGAGAACAAGCAGCCATGCATTACCAAATCCTTCANGGTGCTGAGGGAGGTGCCGAAGCCTCACCCAGNGCAGTGTATTGGCGGAATGTGAACTCACTCCTTCAGTTANTCNAAGATAAAGTGTAGTCCTCGAGAGGTTATTGACCTCAGCAAAGACTGCAGGTCTTAAAACAGTGGGTTCTGTGACTGTAATAGAAGTGGAAAAGCCAGGCATGGCCATGCACATGAATAGCCTTTGTCTTGTAGACCTTGNACAAGAGGAGTTTGAGGTCATCCTGGGATACATGATGAGAACCTCAGAAAACAAAACAGACAGACAGACAAGGTGAAGGGAGGCTGCTTTTTTGTTGTTGTTGTTGTTGTTTTTTTTTTGGCTTTTTGAGACAAAGTTTCTCTGTGTAGCTTTGCGCCTTTCCTGGAACTCACTTAGTAGCCAGGGCTGGCCTCTAACTCACAGAGATCCTCCTGCCTCTGCCTCCCGAGTGCTGGGATTAAAGGCGTGCGCCACCACCGCCCGGTGGGGCTGCTTTTTTGCAGTGTAACTAGCAGCACTTGCCATACTATTTGTTTGTTCATCATTGAGGCAGTCACTTGTACGTTTTAGGCAAAGAGTTTCATGTACTTTGGAAATTCTTTATGATTACTCTGTGACTTAAAAAATNAACTCTGAAAAGAACATTGAATTTCCCATGTATNCCCTTTCCTACTTTTCCTGGCTTGTGATTTTATTTTATAGCCTTTTTTTCCCCTTACATTTGGTAATATACATTGCAGATGTAATATCTGTCAAGATANTGTTGAAGCATTTTTAATCTTGGAAATGAACATTGTATGAAATTCTTCTTCATGTTTTCAAGGTTAGGAATGCTAATCAGGATAGTCTGCACTGCCCCATGCCAAATTTTTAATTATAAAAATCACATTACTACCTCTGTATTATGAACCACAGGGTTGCTATGTTACCTNCACCTCATTCTTCTCTTGTTATTAAAATAAGAATGAAAATAACTTCGTTTAATTGTATTTCTCTACAATTTGTCTTTATTGTAGCAAGTTAACTATGGTTTCTAACTGCATTTCCTAATCATTGAGAAAATTTAAACAGTCTGAAGTAATTATAGTATGCCCATGCAAGGAGTAATGAATAATGTCTCAGTTGCTGAGAGCAGCTTCAACTTTTCATAACGGCAATTTAAAGCAGACAGTAATTTCCAACTCATGAGACATGATTCCCCTAGGAATGGGGAATGGAGTTTGTAAAAGCGTGCTTGCCAGGAAGTGGCTCCAATGTGTCTGTAGAGAACCCTATTTACAAAACACAACAGAGCTGCTTCCAGAAAGCATGGGTTATTGAATGAAAATCTCAGTGCCAGCATGAGACACTACTCTGTGAGTGGTCAGGGAAGCCCCAAAGTCTTCCCAAACAACACAAGCCATTGCTCTTGGTTGCTTATCATAACAAGATGGAAAGAGCCTACTGCTGGAGGTATCACTCAAGTTGGGAACAGGTCATACAGAAATCAACCCCAACTGGCCAAGACACTTNCTCCTTGGTAGCNATCTTTTATAGTGGTGGAAGGTGCTATGAAGGCTGCAGGGGAAGAGAAGATGGTCTCATTCACCACTAGACCTTACTTGCTACAATACTGACTTGCTTGGCAAGATGTGCTACTGGTGTAGTAGAGGTATGACAGTTATGAGTGCAACCACATGCTTTCTGATTTATAAAGCCTGATCCAAGGAGGGATTTCACACCTGGTACCATGAACCTTAATCAAAAGTTCATGACTGAGGATATCATAGGTGCTAGGTGGGGCCTACTATTGTTGTTTAGCTAAGTGGTCATTGTCCTGGTTAGTTGCCAACTTGACACAAGCTAGAGAAGATAACTAGATTGATAAATAAAACAAACAGTTAACCCATCACGTTGTCATTAAAATACAAAGAAAAATGATAGAATCTTGCTCATTTGCAAAAATGCGTATGTAAAAAACAAGCTCTTTGAGGAGAGGAGTTAAAATAAAAAGAAACTTAATTTTGTTGTTGTTAACTTTTGTGCTACTTAGAGCTGATGGTCTAAGTCACATGTGCACTTGGTCAGAAAGGCTGAGGATGGATAATCGCTTTATCTGATGGAATGAATGCGATACACACTGAAGAAGACCTCAGCAATGTAGCATATGATATGTGAGGGCTCATACTAGAAATATAGACCACCATTACCAGTACTGCTTCCAAACAGTAAAGAAGTGCAGTTATTAAAGATTTGAGAGATTCATGCCTGTGTCAGGGCATAATTTCTCCTTGAATGTGAGTTCAATGGCTAACTGCAGTCATGAGTATTATCTCATTCTAAGCCATAATATCCTTGTGAGTGTTACACTACTCATATATTTTTTCTGAGACACAGTAAAATAAGCATGTGATTTTTCTAAAAATATTTGATGGTGTAACTCTTAAGTCAAAGGATTTCATCTTATCAATACTGCCCCTGGGAGAAGGTGTCCAGACACATTTGGCCTTCTGTATAAGAGCAATGATCTGAGAAACTATTAACCAATTTTCATCAGTAACAGATAAAAATGTGAATTGTTGCACGTAAGAAGTTTTGATAAGCAGCGAGTATTTCAGGAAAAATAAAGTTCTAGACTGCATTCCCAAGCTGCCTTTATCCTAGGTGCAAAAGCTGCCATTGCATTGATACTTGACAAAATTTGATGTGACTGAAATAGTCGTTCATTGGAAATCATTTCTCTCTAAATAGACCACTGTGAACCCATAATTAGGGATCTAGCAGATTTGCTGGACTGATAACAGCCCTTCCAGGCCGTGAAAAGCCTTCAAATCTTTTCTCTTTGCAGCTCCCTCTAGGCAGGAAGCAGGGACTTCGGAGCTGCCGTGAATGTTAGCGACCAGAAGCCTGCTTTGATTTCTCCTAAGATCTTGTAAAAAAACCACTCACTAGCTTTTGTCATTTTTATCAATAAATGATTTTTCCAGTCTGCATGATTTAAACACAGGGTCAAAATATAAAAGCTAGAAGGCATTGATTTAATAGATATCCTGTTTGGAAATATTTTAGTTTGGAAAGAACTTTATTTTTTTTTTTAAACCAGTGAATGTATATTGGATCCAGTCTGCAGCGTTTCCTTTAGTTTGACAGTTCTTGTTCCATTAGGATTTGGAGATCCAAGCTGTTTCCACTGCCACTTTCCCCAGTGGGCGAGGGGACAGAAATGATTAAAGATGCTTATCTTTAATTTATTGGTTTGGGATTTATAACTGTGTTCTCAAATAAATTCAACAGCTACTTACTGGGATTACATATACTGGTATCATTTGACCTTTGCCCCAGGCATGTTCATTGTCCAGTGTGGGAGGTGGTCACTTATATAATAGAAACCAATTTGTGATAAGTAATCTACAAAGTGGGAGGATGCAAGAAAGGGGAGAAGGTGATTAGTTTTTCATGGCGGGCGATGTTACAGAAGTAATGCTTGAACAGCATTTGTTAAAACACAGCGTTTTCCTGATGGAGAACAAGAAGGCATTTTAGGTACAAGCAAGGCAGCGTTGTCAGAAATAGATTTACCCTGTGGGTTCAGAGGTAGGTGATGTTAGAAGTGAGGGAGGAATCCAGAGATTCTCTTTGGGTTCACTTTGGAAGGTACTTGGAGTCTATACTGGAAAGTTTGGATATTATTCTATAGAAGGTGATGAGCTATGGAATAGTGGAATGATAGTATTTAGTTTTTTTTTTTTTTTTTTTTTTTAAGAAATTCAAGATAACTGGAGTAAGGGAACTGGAGAGATGGCTCAGCAATTAAGAGAAATGGCTGTTCTTGCAGAGAACCTGGGTTTGGTTCCTAGCACCCAGGTGGCAGCTTACAATCCTCCATCACTTAGGTTCCAAAGGATTCAGCGCCCACTTCTGGCCTCTGGAGACACCAGACATGCATGCAGTGTACTTCCATACATATAGGCAAACACTCATGCATATAAAAATAAAAAAATTAAATCTTATAAAAGATGTTTGGGAACAATTTGGAGGGGTCAGGAAAACTAATAAAGATTTTTTACAGTCATGTGGGTAAGACATGATGATGAATTGGGGTGTCCATGGAGGAGGGGAGACAGATTAACTACAGAGTCATTAAAATTAGTTATTGATGGACATGTAAGTAAATAGTTGTAATTTGGTGTTAGTCCTGGGATGAGGGCACATACAGGGACAGATTAATGAAGGCATCCTAGATAAGAGACATTTANGGAAAAGAGGTATCAAAATTTTGAAAGCAGAGGAAACCACATGATGTTGACCTGGCAACCATCTTACAGTGGTTCTTGTATGGATTTTGATTTAGACTCACCTGGGAAATGAAGCAACCGACTTTCACCGAGAATCAGGTTTAGTTAGGTGTTGAGCCTTACAATAGCTGCTTTTATAAAGCTTTCCAGATGGTTTTAATGTATAGCCAGGGTTGAAGTTCACTGCCAAAACAGTTTGTTGTGGTTCAAGTACAGTATGTGGAGAAGGGTGATTTGGAGGAGGCTGGAGTCAAGCCTGGTGATGCTACTGTAAGAGAATCATTGTTTTCTAGACTAGGTATGTAGTAAATTAACCTTCTGAATCCTGGCCAGTGTAACTCCATCTTGCAGCAAGCCTCATTTAGCTGTTCTATGTACCAGACTACAGCAAAAACAATTCATCCTTTCCAAGGCTGGATGGTGCTTGTCATGACCTAGAAAATTCCTGATGAGAAGGACAGNCACCTCATTCTTCTCTTGTTATTAAAATAAGAATGAAAATAACTTCGTTTAATTGTATTTCTCTACAATTTGTCTTTATTGTAGCAAGTTAACTATGGTTTCTAACTGCATTTCCTAATCATTGAGAAAATTTAAACAGTCTGAAGTAATTATAGTATGCCCATGCAAGGAGTAATGAATAATGTCTCAGTTGCTGAGAGCAGCTTCAACTTTTCATAACGGCAATTTAAAGCAGACAGTAATTTCCAACTCATGAGACATGATTCCCCTAGGAATGGGGAATGGAGTTTGTAAAAGCGTGCTTGCCAGGAAGTGGCTCCAATGTGTCTGTAGAGAACCCTATTTACAAAACACAACAGAGCTGCTTCCAGAAAGCATGGGTTATTGAATGAAAATCTCAGTGCCAGCATGAGACACTACTCTGTGAGTGGTCAGGGAAGCCCCAAAGTCTTCCCAAACAACACAAGCCATTGCTCTTGGTTGCTTATCATAACAAGATGGAAAGAGCCTACTGCTGGAGGTATCACTCAAGTTGGGAACAGGTCATACAGAAATCAACCCCAACTGGCCAAGACACTTNCTCCTTGGTAGCNATCTTTTATAGTGGTGGAAGGTGCTATGAAGGCTGCAGGGGAAGAGAAGATGGTCTCATTCACCACTAGACCTTACTTGCTACAATACTGACTTGCTTGGCAAGATGTGCTACTGGTGTAGTAGAGGTATGACAGTTATGAGTGCAACCACATGCTTTCTGATTTATAAAGCCTGATCCAAGGAGGGATTTCACACCTGGTACCATGAACCTTAATCAAAAGTTCATGACTGAGGATATCATAGGTGCTAGGTGGGGCCTACTATTGTTGTTTAGCTAAGTGGTCATTGTCCTGGTTAGTTGCCAACTTGACACAAGCTAGAGAAGATAACTAGATTGATAAATAAAACAAACAGTTAACCCATCACGTTGTCATTAAAATACAAAGAAAAATGATAGAATCTTGCTCATTTGCAAAAATGCGTATGTAAAAAACAAGCTCTTTGAGGAGAGGAGTTAAAATAAAAAGAAACTTAATTTTGTTGTTGTTAACTTTTGTGCTACTTAGAGCTGATGGTCTAAGTCACATGTGCACTTGGTCAGAAAGGCTGAGGATGGATAATCGCTTTATCTGATGGAATGAATGCGATACACACTGAAGAAGACNTCAGCAATGTAGCATATGATATGTGAGGGCTCATACTAGAAATATAGACCACCATTACCAGTACTGCTTCCAAACAGTAAAGAAGTGCAGTTATTAAAGATTTGAGAGATTCATGCCTGTGTCAGGGCATAATTTCTCCTTGAATGTGAGTTCAATGGCTAACTGCAGTCATGAGTATTATCTCATTCTAAGCCATAATATCCTTGTGAGTGTTACACTACTCATATATTTTTTCTGAGACACAGTAAAATAAGCATGTGATTTTTCTAAAAATATTTGATGGTGTAACTCTTAAGTCAAAGGATTTCATCTTATCAATACTGCCCCTGGGAGAAGGTGTCCAGACACATTTGGCCTTCTGTATAAGAGCAATGATCTGAGAAACTATTAACCAATTTTCATCAGTAACAGATAAAAATGTGAATTGTTGCACGTAAGAAGTTTTGATAAGCAGCGAGTATTTCAGGAAAAATAAAGTTCTAGACTGCATTCCCAAGCTGCCTTTATCCTAGGTGCAAAAGCTGCCATTGCATTGATACTTGACAAAATTTGATGTGACTGAAATAGTCGTTCATTGGAAATCATTTCTCTCTAAATAGACCACTGTGAACCCATAATTAGGGATCTAGCAGATTTGCTGGACTGATAACAGCCCTTCCAGGCCGTGAAAAGCCTTCAAATCTTTTCTCTTTGCAGCTCCCTCTAGGCAGGAAGCAGGGACTTCGGAGCTGCCGTGAATGTTAGCGACCAGAAGCCTGCTTTGATTTCTCCTAAGATCTTGTAAAAAAACCACTCACTAGCTTTTGTCATTTTTATCAATAAATGATTTTTCCAGTCTGCATGATTTAAACACAGGGTCAAAATATAAAAGCTAGAAGGCATTGATTTAATAGATATCCTGTTTGGAAATATTTTAGTTTGGAAAGAACTTTATTTTTTTTTTTAAACCAGTGAATGTATATTGGATCCAGTCTGCAGCGTTTCCTTTAGTTTGACAGTTCTTGTTCCATTAGGATTTGGAGATCCAAGCTGTTTCCACTGCCACTTTCCCCAGTGGGCGAGGGGACAGAAATGATTAAAGATGCTTATCTTTAATTTATTGGTTTGGGATTTATAACTGTGTTCTCAAATAAATTCAACAGCTACTTACTGGGATTACATATACTGGTATCATTTGACCTTTGCCCCAGGCATGTTCATTGTCCAGTGTGGGAGGTGGTCACTTATATAATAGAAACCAATTTGTGATAAGTAATCTACAAAGTGGGAGGATGCAAGAAAGGGGAGAAGGTGATTAGTTTTTCATGGCGGGCGATGTTACAGAAGTAATGCTTGAACAGCATTTGTTAAAACACAGCGTTTTCCTGATGGAGAACAAGAAGGCATTTTAGGTACAAGCAAGGCAGCGTTGTCAGAAATAGATTTACCCTGTGGGTTCAGAGGTAGGTGATGTTAGAAGTGAGGGAGGAATCCAGAGATTCTCTTTGGGTTCACTTTGGAAGGTACTTGGAGTCTATACTGGAAAGTTTGGATATTATTCTATAGAAGGTGATGAGCTATGGAATAGTGGAATGATAGTATTTAGTTTTTTTTTTTTTTTTTTTTTTTAAGAAATTCAAGATAACTGGAGTAAGGGAACTGGAGAGATGGCTCAGCAATTAAGAGAAATGGCTGTTCTTGCAGAGAACCTGGGTTTGGTTCCTAGCACCCAGGTGGCAGCTTACAATCCTCCATCACTTAGGTTCCAAAGGATTCAGCGCCCACTTCTGGCCTCTGGAGACACCAGACATGCATGCAGTGTACTTCCATACATATAGGCAAACACTCATGCATATAAAAATAAAAAAATTAAATCTTATAAAAGATGTTTGGGAACAATTTGGAGGGGTCAGGAAAACTAATAAAGATTTTTTACAGTCATGTGGGTAAGACATGATGATGAATTGGGGTGTCCATGGAGGAGGGGAGACAGATTAACTACAGAGTCATTAAAATTAGTTATTGATGGACATGTAAGTAAATAGTTGTAATTTGGTGTTAGTCCTGGGATGAGGGCACATACAGGGACAGATTAATGAAGGCATCCTAGATAAGAGACATTTANGGAAAAGAGGTATCAAAATTTTGAAAGCAGAGGAAACCACATGATGTTGACCTGGCAACCATCTTACAGTGGTTCTTGTATGGATTTTGATTTAGACTCACCTGGGAAATGAAGCAACCGACTTTCACCGAGAATCAGGTTTAGTTAGGTGTTGAGCCTTACAATAGCTGCTTTTATAAAGCTTTCCAGATGGTTTTAATGTATAGCCAGGGTTGAAGTTCACTGCCAAAACAGTTTGTTGTGGTTCAAGTACAGTATGTGGAGAAGGGTGATTTGGAGGAGGCTGGAGTCAAGCCTGGTGATGCTACTGTAAGAGAATCATTGTTTTCTAGACTAGGTATGTAGTAAATTAACCTTCTGAATCCTGGCCAGTGTAACTCCATCTTGCAGCAAGCCTCATTTAGCTGTTCTATGTACCAGACTACAGCAAAAACAATTCATCCTTTCCAAGGCTGGATGGTGCTTGTCATGACCTAGAAAATTCCTGATGAGAAGGACAGAGTATACATTAACATGTCCATAATCTGTTTTCATTTGTGCCTTGTGTTTTCTGAGCCTATAGTCGTCTCTGGTGCTATGGTACTATATGGTGCTCTGAGTCCAGTTTCTTGCTGTTCACTTGGAACCATATCAGATGGGAGCTTGGGAGGTGGGGTGTGATGTGATGGACTAGAGGTAGGAGGGTTTTAAGGTTGCCTCCATGAGATGGAACCTGTCCCTGACACTTCTTGGGTGGCCAAGAATCTGAGACTAGATAGACCAAGGGAAAACCAAATACTACTGTTCTGCTATAAGAATGTAACAAGAAAATGATTCCTAATGACATTGCTGGAGAAATTAGAGTAGACCAGAAGGTACAAGTCAGGATTACTTCTTGCCCAGAGTGCTCATGGCCCTCACTTATGGGGAGCACAGGGTAGGGACTTAATTGTAGGATTTTTTTTTTTTTGCTTATGAAAGACAAGGAGTGAAGCTATTTCTGCATGTGTATGTTATGACTGCAGCAGGGGCAGAGGAGTAGATCTCTCTGTAACAGCCTGACAGTATCTTTTGCCCAATAGNAGCTGATTTTGATGTCTAGGTGGTGAGGGAATGAAGTGCATCGGTCCTCAAACCTGCTCCCNGCTCCAGGGACAGATGTCATACACTTGCTCTTTTTACTTGGAATTTGGCACAAGAGTTTGTTTACAGAGAATGAAAGTTTCCTGTCATTAAGACCGAATTTAGATGGTTCTTCCCAGAGTCCCTAAAGGCTGTTCACACACATTTTGAAGAGTCCTTTCAACATCAAATGACTCTCATGAAANAAGACTTTTTATCAACTGGATGTGAAGGGGAACGTAATTCAAAGCAAAACAATCCCACCACAGGCCTTTTCTGAGGGAGACCACCAAACACAGTTCTGGGTCAGAAAAATGCCCCATTATGCCTTCTTTGGTTTTTTTTTTTTCAGGTAATCAATTCAGTTTTTATTGTCAGCTTCTTTACAGTTGGCTCATTGGGGCCCTGAACTCCTTCTGAGCTTATTCCTCCAGGAGCCTCCATTTTATCTTTCATACAATAATAGCTTTGATTTTATTTAAGCTTATTACCAGACAAAGACTAAAAGGTTCTTATCTCTCTTGTATGTGCCGGGATCCTTGAAAAGACAGTTCCATTTACACTCCCCTCGCTGGGCCTGGCGCATTTTTCACCGACTTTGGGTTTTCAGTGTATTGTAATGACTGTGCTTTTCTGGAACAAATGGTTATTGACGCAAAGTTCTTTATCTTTAGAGTTAGTGGACAGACAGAAGCAAAGAGGTTGAGTTCTCCAGAGCCGTTTCCTGAATTTGCCCAGTCAGCTGGGAAATGGTGTGTTCCTGGAAAAGGCAGAAAAAAACAAGCCTCCCCCCACCTCCCAGCAAAGCAACGCGAAACAAAGTGAGAACCAAACAGCCTGCTTGGATCGGTTGCTTTCCTGTTGCTGTGAAAAACACCATGACCAGGGCAGCTTACGGAAGGAAGGGTTTATTTGGGTTCATGTTTCCAGAGGGCTGAGCGCTCATAAGGCTGGGAAGCATGACAGTGAGTGGCCGGCGTGGAGGCTGCAGCAGGAAGCTGAGAGCTCACATCTTGAATTGTAAGCACAAAGCAAACTGGACTTGGGGTGAGACTATAAACACCCGGGTAAAGCCCACTCCAGTGGCATTTTTCCTCCAGCAAGGACATGCCTCCTAAATCTCCCAAAACAGGGCCACCAACTGGCGACCAAGTGTTCAACTATCTGAGCAGGTGGATAGTCTCATTCCACTGCTCTATGGAGGGTGCCACCAGTTTTCAGAGAGGGTCTAGATGAGTGTCAAGCAGAGTGGGCTAAGGTTGTATTCCTTGGTCTCAANGGGAAGGGGGCTGTCAGCTACCAACATGATATTATCCTTTGTAGACAAAACCACAAGTAAAATTAAAGAGCAAGCTCATGCTGCAAGTTGACACAAGTAGGCACAAACCTCACAGTGGCATTAGTTTGTCACAGTTATGCTCTATAACAAGGATGGGGAGGGTTAAAAAGTGGAGGTATGAGGAATGTTACTGTCTAGTCATATTAATGTGGGCAATGAAGCCAGTCAGATATCTGGAGTGTTTGGAAGCCAGAATCTATTTTATTTTATTTTGAGACAAGGTCTCACATACAGCTCATGCTGGCNTGGCGCTCATTATGTAGTCCAGGCTGGTCTTGAACTTATGGCTGTTCTGCCTCAGTCTCCCAAGTTTTAAAATTACAGAAGGATTAAAAAAATTATTTTATATGGATCCATGTTTTGCCTGCATATATGACTGTGCCTCTGCTTGNGTGCCTGGTGCCTGAGGAGGCCAGGGTGTCAGGTTCCCTGCAACTGGAGCTTCAGATGTGAACTACCGTGTGGGTTCTCTGGAAGAGCAGCCCGTGCTCTTAAGCCCTGAGCCATCTCTCTAGTCCACTGGCATCTATTTTAAAACAATGGGCTCTGAGGCTGTTGACTGAAGTTGAGCTGCAGAGCTGGCCCTGACATACAGCTTCAATAATTGTTTTCCTTTAAAAGAAAATGATGTGGTTGGTTTTTATGGTGTCAGTGAGTAGCCATCCTGTAGACTGAGGTCCAGATAAAATTGTTAAGGATAGAAAGTTATTTTCTGTCAGAATTTCATTTTTGCCCTATGGNTGACCCCTGCTGATTTTTAGTTCAATATGGTTTTGTTATTAGACTCAGAAATCTGACCTCAAGGGAACCCTTAATGTGTGGATTTTCAAGATATACCTTATCATGAATGGCTGGGTTAAGCTCCAAAATTGTAGGGCCAGTTCTTTGCTNCTGGAGTTCCTCAAACCCAGATATTTGCCTTCCTCTATCAAAACTGCAATTCGTAAATCCACTACAGGTCACCAATTATCCAGGCTAGATTTCAGTTCCTTTTCATTTCACATTAGCACTTATATTTATTGGAGGCAACAATGTTAAGAGTCCAGTATGTGCTTTCCAAAAGAGATTATAGGAGATTGAAANGAAGTTGGAAGTCTGATATAAATGAAGCATTACCATCTATCTGCCAGGACCACAGTCCGTGAAAAAGTGAGCTGGTCTGGAACGGTGACTTTACAGGGCAAGGCTGAGCTTATCCTTACCTGTAACAAACTCATCTTCACTGCGGATAAGACANGGTCTCCACGGTGATGCCAGCCAGTGTCAATGCCCTGTCAGTGGCTTTCAAACATTTTGGAGGAGAGCTACAGGAGGAACTCACACANTCACTCAGACATATAACATTTTCTAAGACAGGTACAGTCAATCCACGTTTGTTTTCAGCCNAGCCCACCCTTCTGCCTGCTGTGCCCTGCTCTGCAGGGTTCCAGTCCTGGCACAACCTGGACTCACAGGGTGTGAAGAACTGGGAGCCGCTGTTTGAAACCCACAAGCTGTTGCATGTTGCTTCAGCTTGATAGCCACACCAGCTTGTACCCTCTGGAAGATGGGGCACTACTTACGGAACTTTCTAGTTGTTGCCAAAAGCCTAGCTTAGCCCTACTTTTTTAGAACCATCTTTGGGAACACTGAGGTTTGTTTTGGTTTGAACATGAAACATTTCCCATGATCTCATGTGTTTGAATATTTGGTCCCTAGTGAGTGGTGCTGTTTTGGGAGGTTGTAGAACCTTTGCAGTGGGACCTCTGGGTGGCTGTAAGTCTGTAGAAGTAAAGGTGGAGGTTTACAGCTTTNGCTCAGTTCTGTCCAAACCCTCTGCTTTCTGCTCTCCTGAGATGCGAGCAAGTCACACCACATGACCACCACAGATGGGAACTAGTCTTAGTGCCATGTTTCTCCCACAGTGGTTGACTATTTCCTCTGAATTTTGAACCCAAATAAATCCTCCCTCAATCCTTTCTGTCATGTATTTGGTCACAACAACAAGGAAAAGTAACTAATACAAGGTTCCTTTATCATAGTGTCCTGTCACTATGTCATGAGGGTTGCCAGAGAAACCATAAATGTGATAATAAAAAAAAAGAATAAAGTAAAACAAGATGCCCTGGAAAACTCAAACCTCACACAAATAACAAGTCCAACCCCAAAGTCTTCTGTTTCCGACTGGTACATGTTGACTATGTCCTGAAGTACTCTGGGGACTGGAGCTCTGCCTTCTTCAGGCCCAGCTGTTTCTGTCTGGGTTATATTTTGACTTGATTGCTACCATTAATTAGAAGAAAAGTGCTGTAGTGGATTCTGAAAGGGATCATATTATCTTATATGATAGACACCTCTAATTACTTGAAAAGAAATCTTAGCCTTCAACACAGAGGAGTGGAATACTGGGACTGCAAAGCTTTAAAATGCAGCAGCTTAGATGCCAGCCTTCATTCCAAGTTAAGGACTCTGCCCAGCCAGAAGTCTGGTCTTGGTTCAACAGACTTGGTGGGCTTGAGAATCCAATCCCCTTTGTAGCTCTTCTGTCTTTGGAATTAAGTCCCAANCAGACGTGTGGCTTTGTTTGTCTTTGGCCACAGGATGACAATGTGTTTCCGTGTTATCAACCAGGCCTTTCTGNTTTCATAATTCATTGTGAACTGGTGATTAATCACCTCCAGCTTTTCTCCGTCTTTCTTATTGATTCTTCCTTAGTACTCAGGAAGAAGTCACCAGATTCCATTGTCCTTATGCTGACTATTTCTGGAATACCTGAGATAAGACACCTGTGAGCACAGGTGGTCAACCTTTATTGACTGCCAACATCCCATCACGCTTCATTACTGTGAAAAATTGAACTGTTGCTGTAAGATGCTGTGGGATTCAGTACTGTACCTACCATCAGTGAATTAGACCTTCATTGCCAGTCAGCAACTGGGATGACTTTACATTCTGTTTTCTCAGTCGCTCCAAATGTTTTGGATCAGGTATACNACAAAGGCCACTGGGGAGCGATCTGGAGACTAGCACTTGTTGGGAAGTGAAAGATGCAAGTTTGGGAAGAGGGGAGAGATGAGTGACAGTGCAGTCATAGCAAAGACTTCACCAAGCCCGTGTAGATCTCTTGTTACTGAATGTCCCTTTTGAGTCATTCCAAAGTGAGGCAAATGATCTATGCCATCTTGCCCCTGCTTCCACAATTGGATGTTGTCACTTTCATGGTGAAGGGATAACTTTGCACTGGGCAGTTTCCCTGGACTACCGGCAACACCTAGGAATTCAGCTATGAGCCACTAGTAGCCGTCATGGCAGCTGAGAGGATTATTACCTTGATCTTGAAGAGAGAGCTGGGCAGCATGTTATAGCGTTTACTGCACTTGTGACTGACTCTAATAGGTACCGTAGGCTCAATCTTTCCCAAGAATGGCCCCTTATTTTCTCTCTCTTTGAGCCTAGTTTTCAGTAACTGTAATCTGATGGAGATACAATGTTCAGACCATGTGTTTTTGTTTACTTCTTTCCTGCTTCTCTCGTCCTGTCTGGTATGTTTGTAAGTTCTCCCAGCCATAAATCCCAATTTTGAATTCTCCATCCATCCTCATCTCTTCTGCTGCTGCCCTGCTCAAGTTGCCACCATCTCTTGACTATAGACTGAAGATTGTTTCCCTCAGTTCGTTCTTCACATGACAACCATACCNATTCATAGGGATACGAACTACACCATGTCATATTTTATATATGACCATCATGATGTTCAATTGTTCTNAGGAAAAAAAAATAAACAACTCACCCACGATTTATGAAGGCTAATAATGTTTTCCTCTCATTTTCTCTGATTCCATCTTAATTTTCTTTTCTACCCCAATCAAACCAGTCACTATTATAATCTACTTAGCTCCGATTTCCTCTTCTTACCAACAGAATTATTGTCTTTATCAAGCCAATATTTCCAGATGGTGGGACATGGAAGTTCCCTGCTTTCTCAGGTTCCTTCCATGATGGCTGGATGGGTGGGGTTCTTTGTGAAGCTTTGGGCCAATGAATTTTACTAGAATGTTTCTGAAAATTCTTTTGGTCCCTTTTCATGATGAAAGGATGACNTTCCTATCACTGGGCCCGCCATCCTTCCTGCTGAGAACGTAGTCATAATATTTGAAATAACCATAACTATCTTGAGACTATGGAGAAAAGATCCAGAGAACTACTGACATTACTCTAAAGTTATCGAACCTCTGAAGCTATCTTTTATTTCTCTCTTGAAAACACTAAGTTCCTTCCTTCTTTTAGGCCAGACCTCCGTGTTTGTTTTCCACTGCCCGAAACTCTTCCCTTATTTCTTTGAACAGCTTGCTATTCTTCATCCAGGCCTCAGCTCATTTCCTCAAAGACCCTCTCAGACCTCTCAAGTAGAAACTCCCCAACTCCTATCTCCAAGCAGTGCACATGCAAGCACCCCCCCACCCATACCCCCTCCAAAACCTCCCCATTTTAAAATACAGAGTACTGCCATTTAGATGCAGGGTACATTGCTGTGAACAATGGGAGAGGTGTTTGAGAACACGGAAATCTCTGGACAGTGCAAGCTCTGATTGCTCCATGCTAGCTACCCTTTTCTATTTCTGAGTTTCTGTGCTGTAGGCATTGTAAATTTCGCTCGTTTATTAGACTCTTATATATGCAGAAGAGAGTTATGAGCTTAGGAAGCTGGGAGAGTAAAATCAAATGACTTGATTGCACTGTTTATTGCAGCAGGCACCTGGGAACACTCTGCCTCTCTGTTTGAATGTGGCATTACTTGGTCTGGGGACTGCAGAGTGAATGAGTTTGAATTTAGTGTGCCAAGGGTAAAGTCAATGTCTATGCC
>LZPO01097182.1:31943-43495 GCA_001675575.1 Neotoma lepida | reverse complement strand
CATCATGAAGCCAGCCAAACTGGTGGAAATACATGAACTGTGGACCAATAACAGAGGAGCACCCCATGGTGCTGAACTGACCCCCCTGGAGACTTGAGACAGTTTTTTGGCTTGAAGCGTCTGAGGGCCCCCAGGCGGTAGGATCAGGATCTGTCCCTGGCACAGGGGCTGACATTTTTGAGCCCAGTGCCCGAGGTGGAAAAAAATTTCTTAATAAAGAAAAAAAATGTCAAAAAAAAATAAACCATAGGAGAAAGGTGTGGAATGACCATGGGTCCCACAGGGAGTATTCCTTTGGGGTCTTGGCTGAGTTCAAATTGTGTGAGAAACAAGCCTTGTCTATTGTTCTTCATAGCTCTTAGCTCTACTTTCTGGCTTTGATTTCCATTAAGAAATGGCTGGTGTAAGTAACCCGGTTTCTCTCACGGAAAGTGGAAAGGGAGAGGCTTCTCTGCAGTTTTCAGTATCANTCCATCTTAGTCTAAGCTGGCATCACTTCATCAGGACAGNTTTGTCAAAACCTCTGTGGAATTCTCCAGGAGTCTGATTCCAATCTATCTACTCCATTTAAGAAAAGCTCCAGGTAGAATTCCGAGACAAGGGCTCTGTTTTCTGTGAGAGCCATGCCAGGCTGCAGTGGGAGAGCAACCCAATGGAAACACTCAACATAGCCTAGAGCCTTTAGTCACTGCCTCAGGTCTTTCAGGACATTAACAAATGGACTGGCAGGGTACCTTGATCTCATCTTTATCCTGAGGCCATTTCCTGCCCCGAGAATCTTTTACTGGCTTGAGAGACTGGAAATGAGAAACGATTTTATTATCCAATCCAGCAAGCCCTGGCTTCTCTAAGCATCCCCTAAATTCTGTTTGCAAGCTGAGCAGTTGCAGCGGCTCACCTCCCGCTTCTCCTGTCTTATCATACATAATCAGCTGAAATGAGCCAAGGGACACTTGCAGAATTCTACTTGAAACGATCTTGCCAAGCCCACAGAGTCATTAGATTAGATTCTGTCTTCCAAGCTTAACACAGGTGATGGCTTTGCCAGTTGTGTCCTTACTCTATAATATGGAGTGCCATTTTNNCCCCAGCTTGCTAGAGCAGGCTCTCTATTGCCTTTCCAGTCTCTGCTAGCTGGGAGCCTCATCATTTTTCAGAATTAGCTAAAATTTCCTTTGCTGTTTTCCTAGTTGGTCTCAGATCTGCTGCTCCATATCTGAGATTTTGTTATTGCTACACTTTAATTCTGGAACCAGTTTCTCTCTTGTTTAGATCTAATTTTTCTCTTCTTATATATAATATTCTAGTTCTTTGGAATTTCAGAGGAGAATCTCATAGTATTAATGCTTAGCTGGAAAAAAAGAGAAACAGTGGAGCGGGGTGGTTCACCAGGAACTAGAGCAATCAGCACGTAAAGCTGCAACATAAAAATGTAGTCTGATGAGAAAGATGTCATGTCAATCAAAAGGGNTATTAAAAAGTCAGCCTTAGGCTGGAAGGTTAACTGGAAAGAGAAAAAAAGGAAATTGAAAAGAAATTTCATTTATGATGAAGATACATTTTAGTGGAGACATGGCAAATGTTGTATTAGAAGGAATGCATTCGTGTCTACCTCCCCCAAGTCTCTTCCAGGCCAGAATTGTTGAGAGGAAGTGGGGGATTGCAATAGTTTGAATGTCACCAGGAAGCAAAGCTTTTGGGAGCCATTATGTCACTGGACAGACCCTCATGACTGGGATTAGTGTCTGTCTAAAAGAGTTCCCAGGGAGCCCCTATGTTTCTAGATGACAGTCCGTGAGCCAGAAAGCAAGCACTAAATCTTTGGCACTGGTCTAGGACTTCCCAGTCTCTATAATACCTGGTCTAGGGTATTTTACTAATAATAACCTCAACAGACTTAGACATGATTGAAGGTACGTCAGTCACCACTTGATTCAGTCTGTTCTATGTCGTTAACTGTAAAGCTGGGAACCGATAGACAAAGGCAAATGCTAGGGCACATATTTTAGCAGAACCTGGAAACCAGTGTGAAAACGGCATGCGGCAGTGCGGCGTGGGTGGTCGGGAGACAGGCGAACACATTGTATCCAGAAGTAGCTTCTGTTTAAGTGAGAGTTTGCCTAATGCTAAAAACCTCTAAATATTTCAAAGAAAACATTAACTGCCCTGGGAGCCAGACTAACTCTCGTGCTTGGAGAAATTAGGAGATAAAAGGAGAGTAGGATGAAGTTTCCTNTAAAGGTGCGTTGTGTGGTGGGGGGGCTGTGAATGCTGTCTCAAAAATAGTAGCTTAAGTGGTTCAGTGTCACTAATGTACAAATTAGAAAGTGCCTTGAAAAATAGGAAATAATTACAGAGCCCATTAGGATTTTACAGCGGCTATGGGAGAAATAGGAGAAATAANCTCTCCAGGCTTAATGAGAGCGTGCATTTAGAGGCAAGTTTTGATCCAGTGAGCACGCATTTATGACAGATATTTTCTTTAATTATTCTGTTCATGGAGAATATTTGTGCCTTGGTANGCAGGGTGAATAAAGGGAGACTTTGCGGGTTATTTCCTTTTACAGAAGGCTGAAATAAAGACCGTTGGAGGGTAATGATGACTTTGAAAGGATTGCAGAGTGAGTTTTGAATTTCTATAATGAAAAAATTATATAAGAAATATATTCATATACAAGAACGTGGAAATTAGAGGGAAAATCACTGACAGTCCAAGAGTCAAGTACAGTCACTGGCATTAGTTTGTTACGTCTTCTTGTGGTTGAGTGCATCTTAAAACAGGTGNACTTGCCGTCAGTGCATATTTTCAACTGGNGATTGTCATTCAGCAATCTCTTATTTTTATTGTTTTATTTGAAGAATTTTTCATAAATATATTTTTCCCTTCCTCCAGCTTCTCCTAGATCCTTCCCACCTCCCTACCCACCCAACCTCATATTCTTTCTTGCTCTTAAAAACAAAAAACGAAGAAAAAACAAAACAAAACAAAAAACCAACCAAACCTAAACCCAAAAGGAACACAAAACCAAAACCAAAATAAACATGGAGTTTATTTTCTGGTGGCCGAATACTCCTGAGCAGGAAGCTGCTCTGGAGTGTGGCTGGCACACCTAGTTTCACTCCACTGTAGAAAATGGATTTGTTCTGTCCTCGCAGGTACCAACTGCAAATAGTTTCTTAGGATGGACCTTTGTGCCCATTTCCCCTTCTCTGTGCTGAGATGTTTTTCTGACTTGGACCTATGCAGGTCTTGTGCATGTTGTCGCAGTCTCTGTGGGTTCTTATATGTATGATTCCTGTCATGTCTGGAAGATACTGTCTCCTTGGATTCACCCAGCNCCTCTGGCTCTTACAATCTTACTGCCTCCTCTTTCACATAGATCACATGTATCACAAAGAGCCTTGAGGGGAGGGCTTTGATGAAGACATCCCATTTAGAGCTGTGTGTTCCAAAGTCTNTTGCTCTCTGTGCATTATCCAGTTGTGGGTCTCTGTGCTTAGTTACCATCCACTGCAAGAAGAAACTTCTCTGATGAGGGTTGAGTGAGGCACTGATTATGGATGTAGCAATATGTCATTAGGAGTCACTGTATTCTATGTTCATTCAGCAGAATCAGAGCAATGGACTTTCCCCTCGGGCCCATGACTTGTCTAGTCTCAGGGTCTTGGCCTTATTAACAGTGTAAAGTACAGGTTCTATTTCATGGAGTGGGCCTTAAATCCAACCAAAAAGTGCTTGGTTACTCCCATAANGTTTATGCCTTTATTGTCCCAGTGGGTATGCATTACAGACAGGTCACTATTGTAGGTCACAAGAGTTCTCAGCTGTATAAGATTGATGGTTAATTTTCTTTTCCAGTATACCGTACAGAATACCTTCCAGCACTATGAATGCTTGCTAGTAGGGGAGAAGCCTCCAGTTGAACAACAGCTTGATTTCCCCATGTTTGATGATGTAGTATGTGATGTCTTCAGCAACAAGATCTTATTGTCAAATTGTGGAGGGTAGTCAAGAACATTGGTAATGGCCTGTAGTGTGTTTTGCTGCGGTGTCTATTTGACCAATAACTCAAAAAGATGCAACCCATTTCTAGTACTGGAAGTTTTATTTGGTAGCATATAATGTCTAGTTGGGGCATTCTCTCCCCCCATTACCTGGGAACCTCATTTCAATTCATTTTATATATATTTATATTTTAGGAAGCTTCTACAGCAGTAATTTTCCATAAGGTCATATGTTAGTTATCCTTCCCCATAGTTCCCCCTCTACCCTGTCCTCTTGTCCCTCCCCATTTAGTTCTCCTAATTTCCTCTTTATTCTTTTGTAACTCTATATTCTATTTCCCCTTCTTTGGAGGATCCCCTCCTTTCCCTGGTCCCTTACTTACTACCTAAATTTTATAGATATTCGGAATGGAACATACATATCTAAAGCTTAAAAGTTAACATTCACATACAAGAGAACCCTGTAATGTTTGTCTTTTAGGGTCTTGGTTACCTCATCAGGATGATGATTTCTAGCTCCATCCATTTACCTGAAAACTTTATAATTTTATTTTTTTCCTTTCTTTCTTTCTTTCTTTCTTTCTTTCTTTCTTTCTTTCTTTCTTTCTTTCTTTCTTTCTTTCTTTCTTTCTTTCTCTTTTTGAAATTGGGTTCCTCTGTGTAGTCTTGGCTTTCCTGGAGCTTGCTCTGTAGACCAAGCCTCAAATTCACAGAGATCCACTTGCCTCTGCCTCCTGAATGCTGAGATTAAAGGAGTGCCTCATCACTGCCTAGCTCATTTTTCTTAACAGTGGAATAATGTTCCATTGTGTAAATATACTACATTTTTGTTATCATGCATCAGTTGATAGAAATCTAGGCTGCCTNCAATTTCTGACTATTATAAATAAAATATCAATCAACATGGATGCGCAAGTATCTCTNTAGTAAGATGTGGTGTATACCCAAGACTGGTGTNTTGGTTTGAATAAGAATGGCCCTCATAGGCTCATATATTTAGATGCTTAGTCACCAGGCAGTGGTACTGTTTGAAAGGATTAGGAGGTGTGGCCTTGTGGGAGTAGATGTGGTCTTATTGGAGGAAGCCTGTCACTGGGGGTGAGCTTTGAGGTTTCAAAAGCCCATGCTAGGCCCAGCTCTCATTCTCTCTAATTTTGGATCAGGATATAGTGCTCAGCTACTTTTTCAGTACTATGCCTGCATGCTTCCATGCCTCCTGCCATGATGATAATGGACTAAGCCTCTGAAACTGTAGGCAAGCCCCCAATTAAATGCTTTCTTTTGTAAGAGTTGCGTTGGTCATGGTGTCTCTTCACTGTAATAGAACAGCGATGAAGACAAATGGTATGGCTGAATCTTGTGGCAGATTGATTTTCAGCCTTTTGAGGAAACTCCACATCAATTCCCTTAGCAACTGCACCCGTTTTCATCCCCACGGCAGTGAGTAAATGTTCCCCGTTTCCCTGCCTCCTTGCTAGCATCAACTGTCATCTGTTTTGTTAATCTTGACTGTTCTGNCTGGAGTAAGATGAGATCTCNGAGTAGTTTCAATTTCCAGCAATCTTTTATGCACTTGCCATAAGGATTATAAATTTAAAAGTTTGACCATCATTTTCTTACTTGAATCTGTGTATCTAACATTTGTGCTTAACTTTGCCAGGCACACAACCATGTGAGATTGTGGCAGCAATGCCAAGGCCAAAGCAGAGGCCTGATGCTTGGTGCTGCTCACTCCACATCAGCTACATCAGTCTTCTTTGCAGTGGAAAACCAATTTGTCCCAGCTGTTTTCTTATCCTGGAGGAAAATTCATGGGCATGTGACTTTACGGGTCTACCTTTGGACCNGTAAAGTATGATTGGATGGGACTGTCTTTCTTTGTTCCTAAGAAGACACTGGATGGGATGGTACTTTTCCTCCCTGTCCAGGGTAGTGCTACAGGATGGGAGATAAACTTAAGATTATAATGCTGAGCCACTTGCTCAGCTAACTGAATCNTTGGGCCTTCCTTCAGTTTGAATCTTGTCTTATCTGTTCCATGGATAAAGAATACTGACTGAAAGAAAAGCCATATTTGTTTTGATGTTGAAAATAGGCTTATGTGGTAGGTCAATAGTTGCAAGTCAGGCCAAATCACCCCNACCCACATCCAGATTTATGGATTTAGTTCACAGTGCAATGGAGGTACTCAAGCCAACCCGAAAACTAAACTGGGATCTGGAAGAAAGTAGGTGTGTTTCAGGGAACAAAAAACATATGTGAGCACAGAGGATTGTGGGGGAAATGAGGAAGGATGAAAAGAGGAGAGAGAGAGAAAGAGAGAGACAGAGAGAGACAGAGAGAGACAGAGAGAGATTGGTTCATCAGAGCGGAAGGAAGGGGATTATGATTGCCTCCACTCTCTTGTGGCTTACCACCAGGGCATTTCTGATGATCAAGCAAAGGGCAGGGCTCAGATGAGGTTTGTTTTGGTTTTGAGTACTTCCATACATAGGATGCAGAATAGATTTTAAACACAGTATTGTAGGTCCACTTAGAGCAGAGGTAGGGATCCACTTGGAGCAGAGATAGGGATGGATGGTGGGTCCACAGGCAGAGTTCTTTAAGGTAGAGTTGAATTATACTGGGAGTCTTACTGCAACCAAAGCAGAGACCAGAGCATCTAACGGTTGCAGAGCTCACCATGTGCAAAGTTTACAAGTTTTCTGGCCACAGCCTATTCAGGTTAAAAAAGTAAACAAATATTATGACCTTCTACCCTTGAAAGTCATTCAGTAGCCAGTGCTGTAAAATTCATTGTTTCAGACTCCTCTTTTGCTTCTTACCCTCCCTAAACATCTCCCAGCAGGTGTGATCTGCTGGTCTCAGCTGCTCCATGGGTGNTGGTTCCGGTTCCTGCCCTTCTCATTAGACCACTCCACCATGTGAATGAGTTCCTGGGGCATCTGGCTTGGTGTCATCACTCTCTTTTGGAAGTCAACTTCTGAGGAGCCTACAGAAGGGCCGGAAAGAGGGTTGGGACCTCTCCCAAACTTTGTCACCCTTCCCAACTGTCTATAAACATTATGTCCCTGCTTATCTTGGCAACTCTTAGTTTGTTCTCCCTGGGTGCTGGCAAAGTAAATTTGCTATCAGGGCTCACTGTGGGGGAATCCTGCTTTAATTCCTCAAACTTTTATGAGCTACATATGCAATTTTTAATATTTAATTATTTGAACTCACATGATTTAGCTCTGGGGAGGTGGCTCCGTTGGTCAAGTGCCTGGTTTGAAACCATGAAGGCCTGAGTTTGGATCCCAGGTGGGTCTGTAATCTCAGCGCTGAGGTGGGGGTCGGGTGAGTTGGAGATAGATGTGCCCTTGGATGGCCAGATTAGTTAAATCAGTAAGTTCCAGGTTCAATGAGAAACCCTGTTATAAAAAAACGAGGGTGGAGAGTGACCAAAGAAGACACCCAGTGTTGATCTCTGGCCTTTCCTCACACATGCACAGTCACTTGCAAGTACAGGTGCATACCACATGCACACATACATGCAATATCCACAAGCAACAAAATCATAATTATAAAAATTGGACCGACAATTTTAAGGACGAAATGAACAATAGAAGAAAGAGCCTTAATTCAGCAAACAAATCTATTTTAACAAATACACAATTTCAGAGTGATTAGTCCAGAGGTGAGCAGGTGGCCTTGAAGAAAGAGTTCTTTTATTTTTAAGGTATTCCATAGAGTTGGATCTTGAACTTGAGGTCTTCACTCTGCAAGGCAAGTTTTCGGTCCCTGAATCATGTTGCCAGTTCTTCTGTTTTTGCTGTTCTGTCTTTACAAATGACACTAGTTACTCAGTGACTGTTCCCAGGAGGTCAACCCAACNAGAGCCAAAAGACACACCAAAGATGGGGAGTTTTTAAAAAGTTCTTATTAGTGTGGGCTAATTATACATAATGATGGGGTTCATTGTGACATCTTCATAATGCACTTTGATTGTATTCACCCCAAATTATCTTTTTTTTGTTCCTCTCACACTTCTGATGAAATTCTTCCCTTTTTCATCCAGTCCCCCTTAAGCAGCACTGCATAAGAGATGAGAGTCTCTAAGTAAAATGAACACAGCATAGTCTTTAGAATGTTATCTGCTGGTGCAGACAGTAGTTCCAAATAATTAAAACACACAGCTTTTTTTTTGTTTTTGGTGCTACTGACCTATGTATATAAATAAAGCTCTCTAGTTGGGCCATTTTTATATGCTCTATCAGGTCACAATGTATGATTAGGTTTACCTGTTTTCTTATTATTTACCTGTGTCCTATAATTACTGGTTGTCTACCTGTAGAATTAGGGGATTGACCTTTTAAACTCTAAGTATTCTCTAATTACAAATAAAATTATATTTTGGTTTCATCCAGAGTGAGTTATAGCAGCCCTTGATTGAATGAGTGACACTTAAAAGACTCGTGTTGTTTGTTTTTGAGGCTGAAAAGAAATAAATGTTAGAACAGAATTATAGAGAAATGTAAAGTGTAAAGCTGTTCAGTAGACAGGAGAAAGGTAAAAATGAAGAGCAGTGAATTAGAGAGATTCTGTGACTTGATAAANCCCCCAGCCATTTCTATTTTGGACTGTAAAATGAAACAGACGATGCCTTCTGGAACAGAAAAAAGTTACATGTCTAGAAATAAATATGAATTGGAGGGAGACTGGGCTAAAAGTTTAAGACTGTGTAGGGCGTGGAGCTAATTGATAGTCTTCCTCTCTCCTTGTCTGGCTCAGTGGGTCACTGGCTCTGACAGGATGATGAGTCAGAACCAACTCAAAGAANCTNCACTTCCCTTGGGNTTCCAGGCCGCAGACTCACTGCCCTGGTCTTTCATCCGCAGACGTAGAACTCAGACCCGAAATGCCAACTTGATGAGGAGAGCAGGATCCATAGTTGAACTCAGACTGCAGAATAATGAAACCCCCTCTCTGGAAGCCAGCTGTTGTTGCCTTACAGGCTAGAAAAGGGAAATTGCTGTATGTTATTGGTCACTTACATGTCAGGTGCATAAGCACNTCTGACACTAATTTGGATGTACCATGGTTTCATAGTTTTTGATTTACTAGTTGTAAGGGTACCCCAGATTGTCCAGCACCATTTGGAAAACACTGTGTCCTGTAATTACTGGTTGTCTATTTGTTTATTTTTGTGGGATTGCAAATTGAACTTAGAAATTNATGCATGCTAGGCAAGTGTTTTACCCCGAGCCATATTCCCAGTCCATTTATTGGCAATTTATCAGAACTTAAAAAGCAAACGAATCAAACGCTCACCATAGAGGCGGTCACAGAAGGAAGATAATTTAAACTTCCTTTTGAAGGTTATCTTTCAGCTCTGGCTCTTCTCAAGTCAGATTCTACTTTTCACTGAAGGCTATTTCTTTGTTGTGGTTTGGAGTTTATTACTGACTTTTGGAAGCTCCCCCTCACAGGATGTTTTATATTTATTTATTTGTTTATTCTTTTATTTTTGGTTTTTTGAGACAGGGTTTCTTTTTGTAGCCCTGGATGTTCTGGAACTTACTCTGCAGATAAGGCTGGCTTTAAACTCAGAGATCTACCTGCCTCTACCTCCCAAGTACTGGGATTAAAGGCATGGGCCAGTACCACCCGGCAGGATATTTTATCATGACCCNCTACTGTCTGGCAAAATTGGAACATCTTCTCCAGGAGCTGTTTGCACGCTTGAGCCCTTTTAGATCATACATTATACAATCTGGACTTTGATCTCAAGTTAAGAGATTTTTTTTGGGTACTACACTTTGCACAATCTTTATGTTCACTTAAAATATGAATTAAACTTGTTATTTTTAGTTATAAAAATAATTCTCACCTATGAAATTTGTATTACATAAAGAAATGATATAGGAGATGAAAATGCTTCACAATATCATGTTCTGAATTAATCACTCATACCCGTCTACCCTGTATCTCTATATAACTCATTGCTATGTGTCCATTCAACAGCATTTTAGCATAGAGTTCTTTTATGTGTTTTAGGTCACTTCCCCACACCTTCGTGCTTTGTTTTTTCCTTTCATATGTACCCCCCCATATCTATAAACCTTATTCTTTCGACAGTTGAAACTATTTTGTTAATTTTTGTGGCCAATATGAAATGCTTCTGGTCTTTCTTCAGGGCAGAAGAGATGAATTTACGGAAGCAAAGAAGATCTACTTATGAGAAGCGTAGTCTATGGCAGCGCTTCTCTTTTTCTTTGGAATTGAACGTTCCAGTCTGGTTTCTGTTAGAACTGCTTGGCGCAGCCAGGAGTGACTTGTTCTTGATCAATCCAAGGAAACACCGCAGCTTCCTCTGCCTGGATCCCAACATAGTTCTTTTCTCCTTCCTTTCGGCATCCTTTTCCTTTNGTTTTCATGACATTGCCACTGTGTCCTGCTATCCTTCTTTCTCATTCTCTTTTCTGGCCAATGCCATTATATTGGAGTTCTCTGGGATAGATTTGAANCCCTCTCCCCTCTGTGTACCCCCTTAGGGATCTGACCTTTCCATAGTTTATGTACTCCATTTATACAGATGACCCCCATTCTCCTTATCTCTAGTTAGTTATTTCTTCTGGACCCAGGAGAGGGGTATCTCTGAGTTTGGAAGTGTTGGCTCTGTTTCCATCACTTCTTTTCAAAAGTTTTCATCGGTAGGATGAAATAGCAAGCATCCTACTACCCATAGTCAATTTGGGAGCTGTTACAGAGGCCAAGTGACCCATTAAGAGCATGCACAGAAATGTTGACAAAATGTGAAGAGTTTACTTGGCTGGGGAATAGAAGGACTTGCTACAGGCCTGTTCTGGTATGTATCGATTGTAACACGTTTCTGTGTGAATNAGGGAAGAGTTAGANTTTTGGTGTCTAGTCTATCTCTATTCTCACGAGAAAGTGGGTTCTGTTTTCACACTTCTAACTTGCTTGTTNCACTTTGCACTGACTAGAGTAGAAATCAGAGAGATATTTCTTAAGTCCTGAACTAGACCTAATTCATCTCTGGCTCTCCCAGAGTAGAATGATTTTTTTTATTGTAGCAAGAATAATATATTGAGATATTGAGTGTGCTTTTGTTCTTCCTTTATTTTTTTCCTTCCCTTTCCTTCCAACTAGCTATTTTTTGTGCCCACTTTCCACAGAGGGGGATTATTGATGTTTGAAAGAATAAAAGAGCCATTTGTCTCTCTGGACTCCACTACCATGCAGTTTGGCACCTTAAGTGGAGGTATGCTAGTTAGGGACCGGGGAGAGAGGAAAGAAAGATGGATCTGAGGGCATCCAGGCTCATTTCTCTCAGCTGCTCCCAGTGCATGTGGCAAGACAACAGGGAAACANCTCTGTGGAATACTGGGGGAGCTGACCCAGGTGCAGGAGTCATCCTCCCACAAACAAAGCATGGAGGCAGAAAGCTGCTGCCTTCAGTGAGCTAGGTAACTGGCTGGATCACTCATGGGCTGTCAGCAGGCCTGGGTCGGGGTGGGGGTTTCTGGGATCCAGGCAGAGGAAGC
>LZPO01097182.1:18646-29632 GCA_001675575.1 Neotoma lepida | reverse complement strand
TCATTATTGGGACTTATACAGGCTTTACAAGGTAGCAATGAAGACTTGAATAAACAGATTCTTTCTCTGGAATCTGCTAACCAGGCTTTACCAGGTAGCAATGAAGAATTACATAAAAAGATTCTTTTCCTGGAATCTGCTACCCAGGATTTACAAGGTAGTAAGAAAGACTTATATAACAGGCTCCTTAGTTTGGAATCTGCTAACTTACTACAATAACTTCAGTCCATTAATAATAAATGTACAAACAGANTTGATTTTATTGATAACAAATATGTGAATACTTAATGGATAGAACAATAGCTCTCCAGGGTGAAGTTGTCGCTACTCAGACACTTTATAAGGAGGAAAAATTATTATTCACTCATAAAATAAGGTCTATGGAATCATATGTTTCAAAAGAACATAAATGGTTGCATGATTCCATGATATCTCTGGAATCTCTTACAACAGAGGAGGTTCACTCANGAGAACAGCCCCTAGGTGCTTGTCCACTAGCCCTAAAAGAAAATCTCAGTAAAGATGACAAAGGACCTAATAGGCAGAAGGGCAAAGCCATACAAGTCATAGCATCTCCAGATGGCTCTCATACAATGGCTTATCCTGNCATCATCCATAAGAGGCCAGCAGATNTCCTGAGCCATGTGTGGAATATATGTTGCAATTTGTTTCTATGAAAGATTTAAAAAACATTAAGGAAGTGGTGGTCACCTATGGTATACAGTCAACATATGTAAAANAGATGTTAATTACATAGTCTACCAGAAATAGAATCATACCAGATGATTGGAATCAGTTAATCTCAGCTGTTCTAGAATATAGCCAGCAGTTACAGTGGTAAAGCTGGTAGAGAGAGGAAGCGAGGGTCCTAGAACANCAGGGTAAGACCAGAAGTTTTGAGATCTCCCAAGATCAGATTCTTGGTGAGGGACTTTTAGAAATGTACAAGCCACTTATGATGAGCATATACTTTCCCTATGCCATATACCAGCTCTAAATGCTTGGGAAAAAATTCCTGAACCAGGAAAACCAACTGAGTTATACACAAAGATATCCCAAGGACCATGAGAATCTTTTACTGATTTTTTCACAAAGGCTGACCACAGCTATAAAAAAAGCTGTGTAAGATAAAGAATTAAGACAAGTATTAACTGAGTGCTTGGTGTTTAACAATGCTAATACAAAATGCAAAAGAATGCTTACACCATTAAAGGTCAGATCAGCTCCTTTGGAAGAATGGATTCAGTATACTAATGGTGTTGAGTCTCTTAACTATAGTAATGAGGCATGGGTAGGAGAGGCAATTTGCAAAGGAGGAAGAAGACCTCGCGGTACCAAATATTTTAACTGTGGTACACCAGGTCATATAAGTAGAAACTGTACATTGCTCCTAGAAGCAATATTCCCTCTAGAAATAACCCAAATGGGAGACCCTGACCTTCTGGATTATGTAGAAGATGAGGCAAAGGCTGACATTGGACCAATGAGTGCAGATCAACAATAGATGTTCGAGGCAACCCTTTACCAGTGGGAAACACCTCAGAGGGTCTCTTGCAGGCCCCTAAATTGAACGTGGTCCAAACATTTCCAGCCACTGTGGAGGAAATTCCTCTCCAGGACAATTAACCCAGTGTCTAATGTAAAGAATGATACTGCACTGGATGATAGAACAGCCCTGATAGATGAATCACAAGTTCCAAAGAACACAATAAAATGAGTATTTTGGCAGACTGCCATAAATGAACAAAGACCAAAGCTCAGACTTCGAATTAATGGCATTGTTCTAGAGGGCCTGGTAGACACAGGTGCAGATGTGACTATAATTACACCAAAATCATGGCATCTGAATTGGCCTCTTNAAGAGGTAGATGTCCAGTTTCTAGGGATTGGAACTCTATCTCAGGTAAAACAGAGTTTGAGATGGGTTGAATGCATAGGGCCAGAAGGACAGAGAGGAAGGCTGAAGACATATGTGGCAAATGTAGCAGTGAATCTTTGGGGCCGAAATCTGTTACTGCAATGGAATACCTAGATTAAAATTCCTACAATCTCAGAAAGGGAATACAGACCAATGCATGTTTCTAGGAAAAATATTATAACATACTATGAAAAACAGCCACCAACCATTCAGGCTGTACATAAACAGAGCACAACTGCTGTTGAACTCTCAGAAGTACCAACAGCCCTACCTTTAAAATGGTTAACTGATAAACCTGTCTGGGTTGGACAATGGTTTTTGACAACAGAGAAGCTACAAGCTTTAGAACAGCTGGCTCAGCAATTAAATGCTCAACACATTGAAGAATCTGCCAGCCCTTGGAATTCTTCTGTATTTGTTATTAGAAAAAAGTCTGGTAATTGGAGACTGCTGACAGATCTGAAAGCTGTTAATAAAGTAATTCAGCCTATGGGCTCCCTAAATAATGAGATGCCCTTGCCTTCTCTGCTACCTAAAGAATGGCCTATAATAGTTATTGACTTAAAATACTGTTTCTTTACCATACCTTTACAAGAAAATGATAGNGAAAAATTTGCCTTCACAGTATCTAATTATAACAATTCCCAGCCAGTCAAGAGATATCAATGGAAGGTCCTCCCACAGGGAATGTTAAACAGCCCTACCCTGTGCCAATATTTTATGCAAAAACCATTTGATNTAATTCATGTGAAATTTCCACAGTCCATAATTTATCATTATATGGATGATATCTTATTAGCTGATCAAAATTAGGTACTGTAGAAAGTATGTTTGAAGAAGTAAAGAAAGTTTTGCCTTGCTGGGGACTACAAATTGCTCCTGAAAAAATACAAAGAAGAGAGTCTATTAATTACTTAGGATATAAGACAGAGCTACAAAAAAATTAGACTCCAAAAGGTACAACTCAGGAGAGATCAATTGCAGACTCTTAATGATCTTCGAAAATTGTTAGAAAGCACTTCCAACTTACAGGGTATCATTGGAATACCTAAAGATGNACTAAAAAAATTGCCTAATACTCTAAAAGGGANAAGGACTTAAATAGTCCAAGAGAATTATCAGCCAAAGCTGAGAAGGAATTGGCTCTAGTAGAAAAGACAATATGAGAAGTGCATGTGGATTGTGTGAATCCAGAACTTGAATGCATTCTGGTCATACTCTCCTCCAGACACACTCCCCCACAGGGATTTTGATGCAGAGGGAAGATATTATATTGGAATGGATTATTTCTACGATGCAAACCAAGTAAGAAGTTAAAGATTTAGTGGAAAAGATCTCTTANTTGATTCTAAAAGGAAAATTAAGACTTTGCCAGTTGACAGGAATGGACCCAGTAGAAATTGTAGTACCTTTAACTAATGAGGAAATTTCCTCACTATGGAAAGATAATGAATACTGGCAAAGAGCCTGCAGTAGCTTTTTGGGAGAGATTAACGACTGTTATCCCAAAAGCATGAGAATAGAATTTATAAAGAGAACTGAATGGGTCCTTCCTCACATTGTATGACAAAAGCCTATTTCTGGAGTCCTCACATTCTATACTGATGCAAATAAATNAGGGAAAGCAGGATACAAATCAGGAGACTTAAATAAAGTGGTTCAGAGTCCATATAACTCTGTACAAAAAGCAGAACTGTATGCCATTCTTATGGTACTTATGGACTTCACAGAACCCCTCAATATATTCACTGACTCTCAATATGCAGAGAGAGTTGTATTACATATTGAAACTGCTGAATTTATTCCTGATAATATAGTATTAACTTCACTATTCATACAATTACAGGAAATCATCAGAAATAGGGATATCCTATATATACAACACACATCAGATCCCATATGGGTCTGCCAGGACCTGTAGCACAAGGTAATGATCCTGGCAAAATGACTTCCATTTAGTAAACCTAGAGAGTGTGCAAATATGCAGTCATGTGCCATCTTGTGGTTTAGTTTTCTGACTTAGTAACCAAAGTTGAGGGCATGCTGATGGTGAGGTGTCTGATGGGAATGTCTTTCTAAAAATGTGTTGCTCTGATTGGTNGATAAATAAAGCTGTTTGGCCAATGGTGAGGCAGAATAAGGTTAGGCGGGACATTCGAACTAGGGGAAGAGAAGCCGAAAGCAGAGCAGGGGCAGACGCCATTCTGCCACCTAAAAAGCAACATGTAACGGCACACAGGTAAAGCCACGTGGAACACGTGGCGACATAGATTTATAAAATGGGTTAATTTAAGATATAAGAACTAGCTAGCGAGAAGCCTGCCAGGGCCATAGTTTAAAAATGATATAAGCCTCTGTGTGTTTATTTGGGTCTAAGCAGGCCGTGGGAGCCGGGCGGGGAAACCGGACAAACTTTCGTCTACAGGTGTCTATGGACCTTGGGTCTCGTCCTGATTTCCCTTATCCTCTTGCCTGTCACCCTTATTAGGCTGTCTTTGGTGAGGAGGGCCCCTGAGGAATTGGGACTTGCAACCCTGCACACTGTATGCTCTACCTTACCCTGCTGAGGGTGGGGACTGGAGGGTGATGGTGATGGCAGTGCCGAATCCTGGGTGTCAGGGTAACAGGCTTGGCTGCCATTCGGCTGCTCAGAGTACGCTCAAGTCTGCATCAACACTTGTTCTTCCAAATCTTTTTCATATGTGTGCGTATGTTTGTATGTGGGTGCACACGTATGTGAGCATGTGTGTATGTTTATGCACTGAGAATCTCGGAAGTCACCCTCCATAACCCAACCGGATTCATTGTAGCAGGTTCTCAATGGAACCTGAGCTGTTGATATGAACTCATTATGTTGATATGAGTCCTGCTCATTGAGGACCCTGGGTTTGCCTTTTGAGGTTGGGCTTTCAGAAACCACTGACCCACCCAGCATTCCCATGGCTTCTGGACCTCCAGGTTTCACACATGCGTGAAAGCAATTTAGTGGCTGCCCTAGCTCCACACAGCCCCACAGCATAACTATGCTATAAGAATTGCTTTAATGTGTGTGGGTGTTCTGCTTGCTTGGCTATGTACACATGTGCACCTGGTACCCACAGAGGCCAGAAAGGTCATCGGATCCCTTGCAACTAGAGTTAAAGAGGTTTGTGAGCCACCATGTGGGTACTGGGATTCAAAATGCTGTCCTCTGGAAAAGTGTTTTTTATTGTTGTTGGGTTTTTTTGGTTGTTGCTTTTTCAGTGATTAATAGAAGATTATTTATGCAAGAATAGTCATCCTTGCCAAACTTAATAGAGATCTTTAAAGTTCAGTCCAATTTTCCTTCCTGGATAAGTCTTTCCTTTCTGTCCCTGTCTGTTTTGAAAACATAAAACCAGAAGATGATGGGCCCAAATGCTGCCACAGCTCCTAAAAGTGAGTTCTTGGGAATGGGTCTGAAATTAGGATAAACATTTGTTGATCTTGCATAGGTCCAATGAATCAAGGCATGATCTTCNATGTCCATTTGGCATCATTGTATTGAAGCAGATATTCCNGTTTAAGTTGGGCTCTTATGCTCAAGCANTCACCTGTGCCTTCTGGGTCTCTGGAGACAGGTCATACTCAGCACTGGGAGAGTGGCCAGGGGCACACTTGGAACTCGACATCTTGGCTTCCTTTGCACATCTGTCTGAAAGAGTGTTCTTAACCACTGCTCAATCTCTCCAGCCCTGAGATTGCATAATTTTTAANGTAAATTTTTTAGCTGAACATCCTTCTAAGTATAAATAATTGTGTCTGTCAGGTTTCATATATATTTGAAACTTAACATTCCTAGAATTCTCATGCCATAAAAATTAAAATACCTCTTTAACACACAGGTGCGTACACACTCAGACATATGGGCACATACACACACAGTTCTTAGTTCCTGAAACCCTTGTAATTTCCTCAGTGACAAGGATCACAGCAGCATCTTTTGTTAAAATATTTGGTCTTTCCTACTTTATGATACAAGAATTTCTAGGCACCTTGAATCACTGGCAGTGAGTAGTGAGGATGTGTATTGATATAGGTGAAGGCTGAGAACACTCCCCCCTCCCCCCAGGGTATGGGCTCACTTCTAGAGTAGCATAGTGTAGGGGGTTGTCTGTGCTTTACTCCTGAAACACCACCCCTAGTAGGCAGTAGGTAACTGCTAGATACCTGCCCCAGCCCCAGGGCATGGCCAAATGTTGGGGGCGCCCTTAAGACCTGGGATGCCCGCATGCCCTTTGATGTTAGTGCAGGTGACTTGAGAATTAACTCCACTGTACGTTCTCATTCCAGGATTTTAATCAAGTTTGGCCAGAATTTGTCATTGCATCTCTCAAGAGAGGGTTGATACTTTGAGGAGAGGGGACAACTTATCACAATAATGAATGATACAGGTCTCTCTGTGCCCAAATATATCTGTATATAACCTGTGTTTTATCTCAGATGGCCAACTACAGCCACAATGAGCCTGTGCAGGAGACAGCACATGGCCAGACTCAGGACACAACAATGGCTACTCCTTCACCTGCTGTAAAAGCCTGTCCTTTCATCAGGCACTCTGATTTCCCACAATCTCCAAATGACACCCACAGGGTCCTCATGCTCATGAGTCATGTTACATGGGAGCCTATCTGAATGCAAAACCACAGTGCAACCCCCCTAAAACATCCTCACGCCAGAAGCTTGACACATGGTCTCCAAAGAGAGAGAGAGCCAGGCTAATTCACACAAGGGTTTAAAGCTTTTCACACTGAGATCCACTGAACTTTCCACATTCTGAATAACTACAGAGAAAGCACAGTGACCCCATGGCCATGAGTGCCCAGCAATCCCCAGTGTTGGGTGTCAGTCATGTTTTCCACCCACCATCCCATCATGAGAAACACTAGAAACCTGGTGGTTGAGAGACTGCAGCTCCTGCACAGAGGAAACATGGACTTGACAGAGTCCCAGGCCAGAGCAGGCTAACAGAACGAGCTCCCAACACTGCATAGATTGCAAGTGTATGTGGACAGTGGACTTGAAACATATCTAGACAAGAATGATTATTCACAGAGTTAATCAGGAAGAAGGTCCATTGAATATACAAGTAAAAGCAGGTACTCCCAGGATTCTCTGCACCTCATACTGGGCTCTGTCTGCAATTCATTCTATTGTGGCTCATGAATGCTGTATATTTATTCACTATTGGTCTATGTATTTTCATACTATTCCCTCTAAAACTAAGGGCCACTGGCCTTGCAGGCTAACACTCAGCTAATAACCCACCACCCACCACAAGCTAAAAGATTAGTTGTGCAGAGGTAAAATAGGAAACAAGGTATGGTAACATTAGGAGCCAGATGCAAGGGGCAGAAGATGGCACCTTGCAGGTGAGTGCCAGCAATCAACCATGATGCCTATGGAGAATCTGAGATGCTGAGGCAAAGTGTGAGTTCAGACATTTGAGATGAGGAAGCAACATTGTCAACTGTGTGCCTCCTCTCAAGGAGGCAATTACCTCAGAAAAGATTGAGGGCTGTTACAAGATGTAGGTAAGTGATTCCCATGGAGGTGTCTCTGTGAAACACTTCCAGCTATTTCCCCAAATCTATGTGTTTCCAAGGATGCTTGACGGTTTGGGAGAGAAGAAGTATGGACCAAGCTGGGAGGTAACTGAGGCCAGGATGCCCTTTGTGACTCTCAGAATGAAGTGAGGTGAGGCCTCTGTGGCCTCACAGGTAAATCTCTGCCTCAGTAACATCAGTGGTCTTGGCCTGAGGGCAACACAGAGTCCATAAAAGAGGGCTGGGATTCGAAGCAGGCCCAAGTGTCTGGGTAAGTTTGGGCTGTTTTCTGGGATGGACGCTGCCTGAAATTCATCGTGTGAGAGACTCAGTCAGTGTGGGGCACTTCTTTATTGAGGCCTTCAATGGGGAGAATGAAACACAGTGAGGTCATTGAAATGTTCCTGCCTGAGGACAGCTCATCCTAAGAACTAGAAAGATCAGGGATCAGACATCTTATAGCAGTGGAACTGGTCCTTCAAGACCACAGGGAAAGAAACCCATTGTCTCACCAGGGAGAGAGGCCTTGGGATGAAACTGCACAGATGTTTCTAGAACAGGATTCAGCATCCAGCATAGGTAACGAAGGATTCATTCCTGTTTGAATGGCCACATTAGACCGGCACTCATGGCTTCTCCAGGGAAGGTAGGAAAAGCATTGGGGGACTGCCATATGTTCTTCCCTGAGGACTCCAGTCCTTGCAGTAGCAATGTTTTCACTTGTCCTCAGCTGTCACAGTATGGAAACAGGCACCAATGTCACTATCAAAGGAAACACCATGAAAGCACTCTACCCTATAATTTAATTATGTACATTTGTACTTTGTATGTGTGCTTCTGTGTGTGTTTCAGTCTGCAGGTCCATGTCATATGTGTGAAAGTGCTTATAGAGGACACTGAATGCTGTTACATATCTTCCCTACCAATATACACATTGTTATATAAGACAGGGTAACTTTATGTTCAGGCTTTGTTAATAAGATGAACTCACCACAGGGAAAACCTTCCACAGTGCTGGGACAGGGTGCTCAGCACAGTTTGGGAAAACATGTTTTTTCCTCATGCTATACACTCAGGCACAGAGGAATAAGCTGGACAGAGATGTGGTCAAGTCTCTGTTANCTCATATAATAGCTCATTGCCAAAGTAAAGGCTCTGATGTTGATGTGAGGGAACTAGTGTCTATTGGGGTGGGCTGGGATTCAGAAAGAGTTGCTTACAGGTGTGCAGTGAGGTTTGGGCTATGTGGGGGGAAAATACATACAAGACTCCTGGGATGAAGGCCTAATTAAACTGTGTGTTATACTGCAAAGTGGGAGGGTGTAATGTGTGAGGCACAATGTGGTCCTTGAGGTGACCTTTAATAGGACCTCTGCTATAGCAGTAGAAAAAGTTACAGTATCAGTGGGATGTGTGCCAAGAAATTATCAAAATAAGGACTCAGAGAGATGACACCCACAACTCATCAGATAATGAAGCCAAGGGATGGCCACACCCAGCCTGTACTGCAGACTGGTACAAGATGAAGTTCTGCTGTTGTGCTGTTCTNCAGTGAGTGACATTCTCAGAAGTCATCAATTACCATTGCAGGGCTAGGTAGAGAAATTTCAGGACATCTTGGTTTTTGGGCAATCCTACCTCAAGCTGTGTTTAATGGTAGTGAAGGAACAGGCTGCAGGACAAATTTATCAATAAGTTTGGTATCCAGGACCCAGCAGATGGCACACTCCAAGTTTCATGATGAGAGAAACTTGCTGATAACCAGAGCATCAGAAATGATAGACCAAGAATTATACTTTGCACATTGGGACTGAGTGTACATACCTCATCCCCACTGGATTNGCTCTTCCCAGGAGTAAAGTTCCCTAGAGGCATGGATCTGAGCTTCTTCCCATGAAATNATCATAAAAGACGCCTTCAGATACTTCCCNTAAGNACTAGCCCAAAATATACCCATGCACCTGGACAGCCTTTGAGATTTCCCAAACAGTGAGGCCTGGNCTCTGTGACCTCACATGAGGGTCACTGTCNTGGTTAAAGGTGTGTCCTATNTCTAAGGGNAGCAGAGTCAGAGTAGGCAGNGATTTCAACCCAGGAGAATGTGNGCAGGGATNCATTTCAGGTAAGTGACTGCAGAAAATTCTTTAGGTGAAGAAGTGATCTCACACCAGTGTATGTAGTTGGCAGGGGGATTTCTGGAAGGAGGTTTTGAAGGCACAGTTCAGTGTCTGAGGGGTTTTTGATGGACGAGACAGATGTGATCTGTAGAAGAATTGCAATTCAAGGACCAGAAAGAGATCCTCACAGAGCAGGGCCATGCATGACATACAGGGACAAAACNCCATATCCAAATCAGGGAATGAGGCCTTAAGAAGATCTGCACAGNCTCCAGTGCCTTAGCATGGCATCCTCCAGATGCACAGAGGACTACCCTCTATTGTAACTCCCTGTGATATTCCTTCATAGGAGGGTACCACAGGAAGAAAATGCAGCATGATGTCTTGTTGGGACTCTCTTGTGGGTCTCTCAATTAGGATCATCAATCATTCCATATGAGTTCATGGGCATTCCTCACCACAGGACCAGTAGCTGTGCAACAAGAAGGGCTTTCCTAACTCTCTTTGTTCCCTATATATTTCGTCTTTCTATTTGTGTAATGTAAATTTATATCATCTAGATGGTGGGCTATAGATGTCTGTGTCTGTGCATGTTTCCCTGAGGACTGGTCAATGACACGCCATAAAAGAACAGCAATATTATCCTCTCTAATTATCGACAAGTCTATTTTTTTTCAGAAATGCTGACCATATACAAACACTAACAGNAAAGTATGTTTTGACTACAAGAATGATCCACTACATCAGCTGTAAAGAAACTGGGATGTTTGACCCTGNGGATGGCCAAACCCTCAATGATAAGATATGTAGGTATNTCCCAGCGGATCAAATGAAAGAGGTCTTGGGCAGTTAAAAAAATAGTGTGAGTGGGTCTGACCTTGAGCCTGAAAGGCCAAGAANAGTGCAAAAAGCAAAGTATTACTGAGACAATTCTTAACAATAAAGAATATTGTTATATTTGGCCCTGACCCAAAATCAGGAGAGATATGGACCTAGGCCTACCCTTAAACCTGAAAAGTTGAAGATCAAAAGAAGAAGAAATGTGGGCCTAAGCCATTCCTTAATCCTGGAAAGGCCTGTGCCCTAACAAGAAGAGATGTGGGCCTGGGCCTATCCCTCACCCTGAAGACACCTGGGCCCAAACAAGAGGAGATGTGGGCCTGGGCATACCCTTGATCCTAAAGAGTCCTGGGCCCAGACAAGAAGAGCTGTGGGCCTGGGCCTTCGCCTGATTCTGAAGAGGCCTTGGCGCTAACAAGAGGAGATGTGGGCCTGGGCCTTCCCTTGATTCTGAAGAGGCCTGGGCCCAAACAACAAGAAATGTGGGCCTAAGCCATTCCCTAACCCTGAAGAGGCCTGAGCCCAAGCAAGAGATGTGGGTCTGGGC